>NQII01005489.1:22213-98817 GCA_002778355.1 Clitarchus hookeri
GGGGCGTTTCTACACGATATTAGGCAGGTGTACCAGTTTTTTTGGCTCTTCAGTGTATATGGTATGCATAAAACACACAAACCAAATTAAATCTTGGTATGAGGAAATGTGCTATGATAGATTTTTCTGACCGTGTGGCAGGGTGAGCAGGGTATGACATTACATAATCCTCGATTTTTAGAATTTTTTTGTGAGGAAGGTGAGGGGGATGATGGCAGTGCAGGGAGAGGGGTGAGGGATGTTGGGGAATGGTGAATGTGTTGAGGGTGTGTGGGGTCGGTGAGGTGGTGAGGGGGTTTAGGGCCAATATAGCGTTGAGGGGAAAATGTTCTTTGGTGAAGGGGGAGTGGTGTGAGTGATGGGCGAGTGGATTTGGTATGTTGTTGNTTTTGCGATGAAGAAGGGGGTATTAATACGTTCCCCGATGCATACCGAATTGGTAGGCCAATATATTAAAAATAATTTAGTAAAATAATATTTTTTAATGGAATTATGACATGCGACGACACCCTAAACCAATATATTATTAAAAATCCAAGGTTGTGAGCCAATACTTCTTAATTTTTATTGAAATAATTTTTTTTGTAAAATTTTTTTATTAACATAAATTTTTATTAAACTAATTTTTAGTGTTTACGAGGGTGGGGTCATCCAACATGGCATCAAGCCCTGGTTAAGACGCCTACCAATATGGCGGGTATCTTCGACCAACATTGCCGCCGGCCGCGCCTGCAGATGACAGTCAAATAATAATAATATGGCGGCCCAAACCCAACGACAAACAAAAAACACAAAATTATGGCAGCTTATGGGACGTCAACCGAGCAAGTGGATGGCACCATGGCACCACAGCCAACAGCCGTTGCCCCAGAAGCCCCCATTTCACGCTAAAGAAAGTAGAACTTACATTAGTGTGACCAAAATAATTTTTAATGGAAGTGATTTAACATATTTCTATAATAAAAATTTTTAGGTGTGTCACAACAATATCAACGGTTTCTTCAACAACAACAAACTGTTGTTACAAAATAAAACTTTATTTTCTAAATGAATTATTTTTTAATTTGTCGGAATCTAGCAAAAAAAAAATCTGACTTACGAAATATGCCAAGCCATAGAAAACATTTATTTTGAGGTTACATACTTTTCTTTATGGTGGTTTATTTAGTCCAAAAGTAAGTTTATTGAAAAACGGCGACTTGATTGCTGTATTGTTCAAAGATTCCTGCACATGCCGAAAATGGTGGAACCAAGACTGGACTCTTTTGAGACTTTGCCCATATTCGGGATATCTCCCATACCAACGCCAGAATTGGTGTTACTACATCATCATATAGTCCTCCTCAATAAGACGCCAGGCGACTTCAAAAATATTTGCCACGCTTCGTCAGTAAGGTAGTGAAATGGCCTCAACACAGCGTTTTGTGACCCAAAAGGTCGACCGCTGTAATAACAGAAGTTTACGCAAAAAATAAATAGGCAAGAACAAAATAACACATTACTGAGGCGACGTTTAAAAAGTAGGTCAAGAAACACTCACCCAAGGTGGTAAAACTCAGATCACTTCATTAAAACTAGATATTATCCAGAGCTAACAAAAATTTATGTCACGCCATAACGGATAGGAATCAAGAAAAAAGCTGTAGAGTGTATTCCAAAAATACCAGTNTAACAAAAATTTATGTCACGCCATAACGGATAGGAATCAAGAAAAAAGCTGTAGAGTGTATTCCAAAAATACCAGCGACTATCACAGATATCAAGTCACGTGACACAAAACCAGTGATACTTTCCTTCTTCATTGCTCGGTATTTTACATTAAAACCATGAATACTTTATAAAATTACATTAGTAGAGAAGAATTTAATTATGACATTTACAAACCAAATACAAGATATTTCATTACAAAATTTACAATTCCCATCTTTTAACTACAGTTATTTCAACTTGTTGACAAAACAGCTTAACTTGTTCAGAGTAACTAGTCGCCGATAAATTTCAAAATGACAAAGTAACGAAATCTTGGAACATTCCTAGTTAAATAAACAAACTTACTCAAACAGTGACTAAAATGTTATCTAACCCTGCGTTTACATAGAAATATGCAATTAAGAAAGCTACGTGCTGGAAAAGAAAACACGCGAATTTGCTATGAAAACCAAAACTATTCACTGAAAGTGAAAACAAAGAAAAAAAAAAGCGAGTGCCTACAAATAGTACAATATCCCTCCCTTAAACGAGGCCACAGTATTCAGGTTATGGCAAACACTGGCATACACACACATACACACTAAAATTAACAAAGTAAGTTTTAACAAATATACATAGCACAAAAATAATAATAACCGTCAGTAGATGTTTATGTAGTGGGTAAAGGAACTATAACACATTTTCTGGTACTAGAACAGGCTGGTTAGAAGGTGGGGAACTAGCCTTGTCACAGAAATTCAATTTCAACCAAAAATACATAACAAGCAAGAAACAAAAAACCAGCCATACAAGATACAGTAAAGGAGATGAGATTTAGTTTGACAGGATGTTGTGTAGGATGAGGGCGAAGGAGACGCAGGACATCCTGAAAGTTGGTTCCCTGAGGGCGTGAAGCCAAAAGTGTATCCAATTCCTTAACAATGGAGTCACTCAGGGTAAGGTTAGGGAAAGGAGAAAAATTGACATGAGAAAGTTTAGCTACTAATTTACGGATGCAGATGACAGGTAGAGATACATTATAATGCATAGCAGAATTCACAGCTCCAAAATGTTGAAGAAAGCACTCATAATGTCACAATGAGATGCATTGTTTATCAATCCAGTACCTGACAAAGAATGAGTAAAAGGGGAAACATATGCTATAATTAGACCTGCACAAGAAAGTAACATCAATTGTAGCATTAGAAGCAAATAACCAATAAGAACTTGTATTATGTAAAAAAAAAAAAAACGAAGTTTTAAACTGATAACAGATTTATCACAAAGTTCAAAATATGATTTTCCCGTAAAAAATGTAATATTCACAGTTATCTACGTGTGCATCAAATAAAGGAAAAGTATCAGTGCATAGGGCAATGCCGTAAGTGTTTCATCTCACAAGAGAACCATGGTTAGCAGTAGCAAAATGCTTACTATCCAAACTAACAATAAATAATTCCTGAACATTGAGTAAAAGGTATCTGTATAATTAAGATTACAAAAAGGGAACGGGGAAAACATGATCTCTTTTAAACAACCGGAACATTACTTAGACCATAAAACATATATAAATTGTCATGTGCAACTGGTGCTATCATTAAAAGTGGCAAAGTAATGTGCTGTTGAATGTGTTTTTTTATGTTTAAGAATGAATCAGCAATTAACAAGGTTGTACTTAACTTGCCATGTACACTAGTTCCAACGACATGATGCAAATTAAAAAATTTCCAATATGGCATTAGTGAGAGCTTCACTGACACGGAGTATCATACCATTTAAATAAATCCTAAAACTCAATATGATCATCACATCAAGGGTGCCATGTAATGCAAGAGAGAGGTTACGATACAAAGTATTATAATGATCCAGATACAATTGACTTAATTTTTTGATATACCCAGTGTTATTGATAATTCTGTCTTCCAAATCTTTGATAATAATAATTTGATTAGCCACATTTGTTGAAATATCATCCTGGGTGTTTGAGAATGCGGGATGCAAACGAAATAGGTTGGCGAACCCCGTCTATCTCCTGACACAAAACAGCTCCTACAGCTGAGCTCGAAGCATGAGCCTGCAGGATGAATTCTTTAGAGAAATCCAGCATCCGCAGAACCGGAGGGTGCATAATGTCGTTCTTGAGTCTGTAAAAAGCTTTCTACTGTTCCTCACCCCACACAAATTTTACTGATTTCTTATGTAACATGTTAAGCGGAGCAGCCTTTTCAGCGAGTTGGGAATGAATTTTCCAAAAAACTGGACCATTCCAATAAAACGGGAAATGGCTTTAACGTCCCGAGGCGGCAGAAAATGTCTAATGCATCTAGTCCACTCAGGGTCAATGGAAACTCCTTGTGACGAAATCCTATGGCCTAGAAAGGAGATTTCCTGAACAGCAAAAACTTAACCTTATTAGTGTTAACAGTTAAACCTGCCTTTTCCAAGCATGACGAAACTTACATAAGGTGAGCTAAATGTTGTTCAAATGGCTCACAATATATTACAAGGTTATCCAGATAGTTGTATACATATTTAAATTTCACATCATGGAAAATTTGGTCTAAAAGGCGCGTGAGCACTTGAGCACCTGTGGCCAAGCCAAAAAACACATGGGTAAACAGATAAAGATTCCAGGGGACAAAAAAACTGGTAATTGGTTTGGACTGTGTTGACAACGGAATTTGGTGATATGCAGCATTAAGATCAATAGTGGTGAAACATTTGGATTTGCCAAACCAATTTGAAGCCGAATGAAGGTCAGGAAACGAGACAAACTCAATAAATTTTTTTAAATCCATTTTGTGGTAATCAATAACTTTCTGTGCTTACCATCAGGTTGGGCTTGCATACTGTGATGTAGAGGGTTCAATAACACCTTTATCTAACAATTCCTGAACCTGTTTCCTCAACATATCCATTTTAGGAGGGGGTAATCTATATGGATGGCTTGAAACATAATCCTTGTCAGCAAGTTTTATTTAATACTCCAACAAATCAGTAAGGCCTAACTCTGACGTGAGAACTTTAGGAAATTGTTCACACATTTTCTTTATAGCAGCACGCTGTGTCGAGTCCAAATGTGAAAATGGGTCAACAACGGGCTTTGATTCAGCACTAATTTCAGACGAGATAGGTGGACTTTGTTTACTGTTAGCAAACATAATTTTGTCCGCTGGAGAAAATTTAACGAAAATGTGTTCCGCCCCTGACTTCTTTGGGAATCTGCCCTGTCCAAAATATGTTTCACATTTCTGATCAGCATACCGAATATTTTGGAAATGGATGTAAACTCTGTCTAATTCCACAAATGAGTTAGGTTTACCAACAAATACCAAACGGGAGCGCTCTCGAGGTTCTTAACCATTCAAAATAATTTTGACAATGTCACTCTCAGACAACGACAGACGCAAAACTACAACAGCCTCTTTAAAGCTACTGACATATTATTGACAATGATTCATTGGGCTCTTGCAGCCGGTTAAACATTTTTAACTGTAACTGTGTAAGTAATCTGGATGGAATGAAATAGTGAAGGATGTCTGCATGATAAGTATTAAATGTAGCATGTTGCGAAATAGCTAGTCTGGCTCTTTCAGTAAAAGGTCCCTGCGTGAATGGATAAATGATTTCCAATAGCTGGATCTCGAGTACCATTATACTTTGCTGTAGTTTCAGAACAATTTTCAGAAATTCTAAGAATTTGGGCACCTGCAAACCATCGATGGCCGGGAATTCACGCAACATTCTTTCAAGTGAAAGGGTAATTTTACCGAACGGCAGTGACATTAAATTTCGTCCAGATGGCACTACTGCAGCTGACATAAGCGACGTGGTGACGAAAACTGTATTAGCATGTGGGATAGATGATGTGATTGGCATATGATGTGGAATGGAGGATGGAAGTATGTGAGTTACTGCGATGGAAGTGGAAGGGTTACCAATAGGTTAACTTGGGTGGTTGTTGGAAATGGAATGGTGGTGGACACAGTACTGACACTAGAAGCAGAAGATTGCTCAGCAACCATATATGTTTAAACATCAGGTAAATGTCTCTGGGTTTCATCGGCTTCAATACGACTAACAGCCTCAAACAGAGGTTGCGCCTGAGTGGCAATACTGTTCAGGGACTGACACTGAATTTCTGAAAGTTAATCAGAAAATTTTGTTAACAAGTTTTGGGGTCGATTTCTTAACTGGTTAGCCTTTCCTTAAGTCTATAACAGACTGAAGAACTGGAGTAATCGTCAATGTTGTAAAACGTTTCCTGGAGGGAAATTATTTTTGAAGCACTTGTGCGGTTTCAGACTCAATATTTATATTAGATAAGTGATTTAAGTCAATAGGGGTGTTAGTATCAATTGCGGCACGCAAAGTGCTGCTAAACGACATATCAGTGTTTTCAGGAGGTTGAACACCTCTAATAATAAACTTGTATTGACACTCGTCCTTGACGAGATGATCTGGCACAATACCTGTAATGGTAAACAATAAGACAAAATAACAAGAGACAAAAGGACACAAAAAGAACACTTAAAATATCCTACGTTAAATTTAACCTCAATGCATGCAGTGTGTGTGCCTGTGTCACCGACGCCAAAATCCTAAAACCAAAAGACTCACACAAAAGGGAAGGCACACAACATGCACATTTAAAGGCATGCAGAAAAGGTACACACTCGTACACAACCACGCTCTGCTACCAGTTCTGCGCCGCACCTCTCATAAAATGACCCTCACCGCAGAAACTCCAAACATCAGTGAGATACCGGTGTTGGGTGACCTGCCAAGCCTAAGACAATTCACGAGAAGCGCGGGAGGGGAACCTCCGAAGGATCTGGTTGTGAAGGTGTGACCCCAATATAAAATGGAGAAACAAATAGTCCGTGCCAAAATTATTACTCCAGCACACTTACACATACATAATAATAATAATTATACACAGAAATAAATCAAAATGTGATTTAGTGTAAAAAGCAAGGTGGTTGATTAAGAAGGTAGAACTTACTTTGGTGTGACACAATGAATGTTAATGGAAATGAATTGACATAAAACAATAATAAAATATTTCAAGTGTGTAACAACAATATCAAAGGTTTGACATATAATATCTTAGGTACATCAAAAACAACAAACTGTTGTTATAAAATAATATTTTTTTAATGAAAGAAATAATCGTCTGTTTGTAGGGCAACGGCAAAAAAAAAAAAAAAATTAAATTCAGAATTACAAAATATTCCGAGCCATAGAAAAATTTCTGAGCTTACATTCACTTCTTGTTATGCTGAATGATTCAGTCCAAAAGCAAGTTTATTGAAAAACGGCGACTTGATTGCTGTATTGTTCAAAGATTCATGCTCATGCCAAAAATGGCGGAACAAACATGATCATATAGTCCTCCTCAAGAAGACGCGAGGCGAATTCAAAAAGATTTGCCCCGCCTCGTCAGCAAGGTAGTGAAATGGCCTCAACACAGCGTTTTCCGACCCAAAAGGTCGACCGCTTTAATAACAGAAGTTTACGCAAAAAATAAAGAGGCAAGAGCAAAATAACACATTACTGAGGCGGCGATTAAAAAGTAGGTCAAGAAACACTCACCCAAGGCGGTAAAACTCAGATCACTCCATTAAAACTAGATATTATCCAGAGCTAACAAAATTTTATGTCACGCTATAACGGATAGGAATCAAGAAAAAAGCTGTAGAGTGTATTCCAAAAATACCAGTGACTATTACAGATATCAAGTCGCTTGACACAAAACCAGTGATACTATCCTTTTTCATTGCACGGCATTTTACATTAATACCATGAATACTTTATAAAAATTATATTGGTAGAGAATAATTTATATATGAAATTTACAAACCAAGTACAAGATATTCTTTAACTAAGGTTATTACAACCGGTTGACACAACAGCTTAACCTGATCAGATTAACTGGCCGCCGATAAATTTCAAAATGTCAAAGTAACGAAATCTTGGAACATTCCTATTTAAATAAACTAGATTACAGAAACATAGATTAAAACACTGTCTAACCTCGCTTTTACATAGAAATAAGCAATTAAAAAAGCTAGGTGCTGGAAAATAAAACAATCGTCTTTGCCATGAAAACCAAAACTGTTACCTGAAATATAATACAAGGTTGAAGAAAAAACACGTTTAAAAGCAAGCGAGTGCCTACTAATGGCACACAACACCGCGCTTGAAGAGAGCTTGAAGCTTCTCAAGAGAAAAGAGAAAAAAACCTTGATTTTAAGGCACATTCGGGTTTGCAATGCCTATGTTTTCTTTTGTATCGTGGCCAGGCCGTTTATTTAATATTTACTGAAGGAGACTCATCTTTGTCGTCCGAAAAAAACTCAGTTTGGGACGAGGACTATTTTTTTCATCTCAAGCATGGATTTTGAACGTGATAAATTCCACTTTTTACTGAAGTCTCCTTACTTTTCTCAATATCTTAGACGTCCTTTGCATGCAAGTATCTATGTTTACCGACTAGGTTAGTTATATTTATATGTATTTCTACTGGACTGANAAAAACTCAGTTTGGGACGAGGACTATTTTTTTCATCTCAAGCATGGATTTTGAACGTGATAAATTCCACTTTTTACTGAAGTCTCCTTACTTTTCTCAATATTTTAGACGTCCTTTGCATGCAAGTATCTATGTTTACCGACTAGGTTAGTTATATTTATATGTATTTCTACTGGACTGAATACATACTTATGCCGATGGAAAATCTAATTATAACTGACGGCGGAAGTAACGATCGTGAAATGAATGTTTCTAGCTTTATTTCATGGGCATAATATACAGTATATTGTTAGTAACTTTAAGGAAAATATTTGCTATATTTTTCTTTATATTACAGTTAATATTAAAAAACATTACTAAACCTGAAAAAAATTGTTAACGTAATAATTTGCATCATAATTCAAATGAAATGATTGCCACTAATTTTATGTGAATGGTATGTAGGGAATTCGCCAATGTTTTTTAAATATTAAAACTAATTGGGGTATATTTCAAGAATAAATAATTTTAAAACTATTAAGATGAATTTTCGTATCTCTTGAAACAATGAAAACTTTATAATAAATTTTGCACACTTACAAAACTTAATAATGCGGATAATTAGGACAACTAGACCATGATATTTTTAACGTACCATGTTGGAATATGTAGGTAAAATAAATCATTGTAATCACGATTTCAAAAATGTTTCAATGGACTGCATACAAATTGAGAGTCTTGTAGCATATGAAATACTTTTAAACTGATAAGTTGTAATAAAAATAATTAATTAAATTAACGTAAACATACCAATTAAATTTATTTATTTGCTTTTAAACAATGCGCCATCATGTGATGTGGACAACCACGTTCAGTGTGAATTCAGGGAATCATGTTTCAAAGAATTCTGCTATAATACAGAAAAAAACTTTATTTCTTTAATTTTTTGTTTTTTGTCCGTCAGTTTTACTACAGGGAAAATTATTTGTAATATAGTGTGTTAAAATATTTTTTCTTCTGCGGAGAAGGGCACATACACTTGTGGTGGAAGAAAGAAGGTAGGCCTATCGAGTTGTGTGTAGATACGTTAGCGTGGCCGGAGTTACAGCTCGTCTTCATCCTTTTGCAGATATTCTTCGTTTTCGCGTCATCATTTCTGATTCATAGTAATTACTGACAAGGTACGATTATAGAAAATTTACATCTAAACAGTCGTTTAATATTTTTGTGCGTATTTTCAATTGTGTGTTATCTGCTTGTTGTAAAATGTTGAGAACGTATTTATGTACGTCCCTGTATAAGCGTGTGTGCTAGACGTGGGGAAATGTACTGGCTAAATGCGGTTTTCCGCCTCAAGGAAGCCAGAAACTTGGTCTCACTGAAAACGCGCCCTTGAACATGACTGCAGGCAACAAGGAAACGCGTCTAGTCTTCGCACGAACACAGACATTCTGTTATACGCACTGCTTTGAACAATATTGTAGCTAATTGCCAATGCGTTCTGGAGCACGAGGGAACTGCCTCGATGTTTGTGGTATAATTTGTTGGAAGATATTTGCTCTTCGCGACGGTGTTCTTAATCAAGCTGATGTTATCACAATTACGCTCCTGCCATGTTTACTAAAAAAAAAATTACGGAAATGTAACAGTTAAGGCTCCCGCCTACCTGGCGCTTGAACTGCGTTGCGGAGAGTATCGACTGTATGCACATAAGGCGTCTTTCATCTTCCATTTTTGTAAGATAGCGTAATGCGAGTAAATATATTTTTTTGTCATATCTCGGGGACCAAACAACTGATTTCCATCAAATTCTTCACACAAGTAGCGCTACGGTAGTCCATGCAAATTTACATGTTTTATATGGCTCAGTCCCTTATTTTAAAAATAAATACTCTGTAAATATTTTAAATTAGTAAACCCCATCATTCGAAACTTTAGACTTATTAAATCTGAAGTTGATGCTCCGAATATTTCCTCCGTAATGCAGTGGATTACACGCTAGCTTATAACACAAGGTTTTCTGGGTTCAAGTCCCAGGTAAGGCACGTGTGTATTTGTAATTGTCTCACTACTGTTGCATACGTTTCTGGTTTAATTTCTAAATTTATTGCTTTCAAAGAGAAGTCAAGTCTTTCTACCAACTCAGCTTTTAAGAAATTATTTAAAAATTAATCTCGCCCATGTTGAGGAAAGTATGCTCATTAGTTATACCAGTAACTTCTCGTTTCAAAGTGCTGTAGCTCAAAATATACGCGCCAGATGCATATAAAAATAATCAAGGGTCCAGTATTAAACCTTCCTAAAAACTTTCCACCAATAAAATAATAGGGTCACCGCTGAAAGTCCCACAGGTAAAAGAAGTGCGACTATAACACTGCACGTCAGTTCAGAGCCTTGTGCCTAGCGGCGATGGTGTACTTGAAGCCCGTGGCAGTGTCGCCCTTATCGTTTCCGCTCTTCTCCGCCTGAACATGGAAAACTACGCTATGTAGGAAGTAGCCTTAATATGAGGAAACCCGATTCGTAAGAAAGAAAAACGAAGCTAGGCACCGTAAATACAAGATACGGGAAGTCGACGTATTTCCTACAGCTTCGGATTTCGGGGATGAACAATGCCGAGTCTACACGTAGTTTTTTTTGTCCTCTGTAACCAGAAAATTATTGTTTCTGCGGCAATTAGGTTATCCACGTCACTTAGACCTATCCCTTCAAACGTAAAAAAGTAGTACCAGGCACCTGCAACAGTTAGCAAGACTTAAAAATACTTAAACATTTCTAAAACTGAGATAAAGTGGTTTATGACACATTTATTGAAATAACGTATTGTGACGGTACGTTTTTCGTCTCACGGTTAAGAGCTCGATTAATTCACGTCACATATTTTTGCCTACAGTCCATTCACGGTTACTTACAACTTTTCTGAAGTCCTACTAAAGTTCTACTTTCAGAATACTCCTCCGCCACGTGCAAACAAAACTAAACCAAGTCTAGAAAATTACATCAACGGGTCAGCGCACCGTATTTTTGCGCACTCAGTTTAATAATATTTTGCATGATAACTATTCCCTACTAGGCATTACTAACACACCTATTTTCTCATTTTTATATTATACTAATGATAAATTAAATACAATAATTTTTAGACAAAATGTAAGTACCATTTCAATGCTACCAAAAAGAAAATATTTTTATGTTAACAGAAGTGTAAAACACTTGTGATACATGACATATTTAGGAAGCAACCAAATACGTCATACGTAGGATGATGATTCAGAAGTTTAATTCTAAAAGTGTGAAGATACTGCGAACAGACCGTACCCATTATTTTAATTTAGCTAAAAATCATGGGCATTTTTAATAAGTTTGGCGATTTTTTCGTAACAACCACGGAAGACCACGATGTATGCGGCTATAGCTTTGATGATATTACGCAGCTAGTTTACGACCGGCGTCAACTGGGCCTCGGCGCAGCGAAGAGTTGATCAGTACAGCGACGTAGACTAAATGTGAGGCAGACCTATTTCTCTGGCTGCGCACAATCAGTCTCCGCGTCCTGACATTGAACTACTTTTCTGCTAACAGGACTAGCAAAAAGGGTGTGAATTGGATTTGAGGTTAGAACACTGTTTAGTAAACAAGTGCTTTTAGATGTTTGTATACTTCCTCTAACCAAATTTGATATGAAGTTTGATTAAATTAAAATTGGCAGCAGACCTTTATTAGTATAAATTGCTTGCTTTTTAAAATACATATATTAAGAAACACGTTCATCGCTGCTGACCATATGACTTTGGCAGTAGTGTTCCTTTGGGGTAGGGGAATGTTGGGTACATGCGCAGAAGACGAATAAGCAGTCTACCTGCAGTTTACCTCATCTTTAGTCTATGTATATGGACAGTATAGTGACAGCACCAGCGCCTGAATTCAGACTGCCGAGAATGCCCATGTTCCGGGCCTGTCAGACTATGTATGAAATGACGTGCTTCAACGCTATTGGCAACTCCCTGGTGACGTCAGTGGTGTCACCAAAGGTTGCAGCTTAAAGAGAGAAAGTGTTCTCGACGGAAATAAAATACAATCTGCATATCGCTCTGGGAGCTATCTATTATAAACTAAACTTTCCTTATTGGCCAAGAAAAAAATTACCAATTAAAATTACGTGTGCTCCGTTGCCAGTTCAGATTGTGCGAAGTAGTGGCAAGGGGTATTGAACTAGTTTCGAAATAAATAGAGGAGTGGAGAGATTTGGGCGGCTCTCAACATAGAGGTCTTGAGAGCCGATTAGAGTGAAGTGAGTTTAGCATGAAGCAGCGCCAGAATGAGGTGGCCGGGGCAAGGGGGGGGGGGAGTTTCCCATGAAAACCCGCCCCCCAGTGGCATCGTCTGGCATGATTCCCACATGCAAAAATCCGGGAGCGATCCCGCCGGGATTCGAACCCACTTCAACTAAGAGGGAGGCGAGTAGCCTGACCACAACACCACCGCGGCCCCTGGAAATAAATAGGCAAGCTCTCAAAATGGCGGTGTGCTTGGTCCTCAGGACCTTGAGGTGTCCACACCTGAGAGAAATGAAGTAAGTAATATTTTAAATTTGGGATCTCTTTAAAGTAAATTTTACACGTCGAGGAAAGTAAGTAGATTTAAAAAGGAGAAGTTTTATGAATTCGGTATGCCGCCAAAATACTGTTCAATATTTTCAAATATTTTGCTGATAAAAAAACATACTTGTAAAATACAATTTAAAGAATATTCCTAACTTGCGAATTAGTAAATTTATGATAGCTGTTAAATATTTTACAAATATTANAAAAAATACAATTTAAAGAATATTCCTAACTTGCGAATTAGTAAATTTATGATAGCTGTTAAATATTTTACAAATATTACTAGCCTGCGTGCTTGGTTTCTAATGTAATTAAGTGAATGGTAAGTGTCCCAAACGTCAAACCGCTTGAATACTGTTCAACTCTCACTCCAAATCAAGATGTTTAAATTTGTTTAGATATCTTTTTTAAACTCAGTAAAACACCAGCATAACGAAAATTAATTTTTTTTCGTAACATTATTTTTAAACCGAAAGCAAAGTAAAGCTAACTAGCGACTTTGCGATGAGGTCACGTGAATTCACTGAACGTTTTGTGAAACTTACGGAAAGCTTGTTACCGAAAAAATAACATGTTCTTAATTTTAGTAACACTTACGGAAAAATTTTTTTGCTGGCACTTTTCCGTAAAATGCACATCTCCTGTGACAGGAAAAAAAATGGAATGTAATCTCGTTGTGGTTTCGGGGAAGGCTTTCGTTCGTGGGGTGAGAGTGGAGTGCAGAGATTTATGCGGCTCTTAGCATCAGGGTCTTGAGCGCTGACGAGGGTGAAGCGAGGTGAGAATGGAGCAGCGCCGGAATGCAAGACCAGGGAAACGGGAGATCCCCGAGAAAACCCGCCGACCAGGCACGATTCCCAAATGCTAAAATCCGAGGGACGATACCACCGGGAATAGAATTCGGTTCGCCTTGGTGGGACGCGAGTAGTCTAACCACTACACCACCGCACCCCTTCGTTCGTGGGCGTTGATTGGTAAGTGTGCACATTTTGAGAACGGAACATCAGTTAAAGAAAGATGCGAGAACGCCTTTACATAACATAAATTCGTTATCTTTTGTTTCTTCTTGAACATTAGGCCATAAAAACCATAAATACGCTGCTTATCTCGAAAAAATTGTAAACCAAATTGAGAAAAAGCTTACGCACACAAATGTGCGTAATTTGAATCGTCTGCGCAATGGCTGGCTACTGGGAATTCTGAGTTATGAAGCAAACAATATTTTTATAGTATGAAATGTTCGAAAGAAACAAATGCGCGTTTATCTGCGCTTGCTGACCTGGATTCAGCATTTTCAATTCTGCAAATATTGTCTGTCCTGCTGCGCTTCCGAGAAATCACGTAGCTGTTAAGAGAAGTTATGAAGATTTCCACACGGAAAAAATAGCTACTTCCAGTCTGCCACAGCGGGAGAGGAACATTGTTTTTTTCAAATGTGACGTTATTTAAATAAAAGTTGGAAAGACATTTTCACGGTGCGTTGTGAAAGTAGTGTTCTCATTTCAACTGCAATAAGGCACAGCTTGTTTACGTTGTTTAATTAACAACCTTTCACAATACGTCGCGACGGGAATACACGTCACTCATTGTTTACGTTCCATCGAGCATCAGCGTGTCGAACAATGCACGATATACGGTGGACGCCGTTTGTCCGCTAATATTTTCCATGCGTGGAATTGAAACAAAACACGTTTCAATCCCAAGCTTTACCGTTCGCGATATCAGGTGTATTTCTTCATATAACTAACGGGAGTGATTACTGTCGTGTTTGCAGTTTTACAGAGTAAAAAAAATTATCACGAGAAATTTTTACCTTTTTTAACGTGCTCTTCGTTACTTTAAGATAGACATTCTGACTGCGAAATTATGAAATACGAATACTTAAATAAATGGGAACTGCGTTATTTAACTAAACCGATAATCTAACAAACGAAATCATTTGATCGGCTCATTCATTTAGTGTTCATTACCTCAAGTCTCTAGAAAAAAATCAATTCTATTGACAAAGTTTTTGTTATTAAAAATGCACATTTTATAACATATAATGAAATAAACAATTACCAACGAAAATAGATTCCGAATTTGAGAAAATCTGAAACCAATGAACCTGTTCATGTACGGCAAAGAAATTATCCCAAAATAGATTTTAAAGATACGCACCAACACATGCAGTTTCTTTGTCTTTCTATCTAAACTGCGTTTTTAGAAAATATATTTGTCAAATAATATATTGATTTGAATTCATTAGAAGTTGTGTGGTGGAGGGGGGGGGGAGAGCGGAGGGGTTGTGATGTAGTTATTACATATCACAGCTCTTTCCGTCAGAAAAGGGATGAATTCTAAGTTACGTTATCAGTCAGCCGCAGCTAATATTTGTAAATATTCAGTAGGAAACGTAAAACCAACGCCACCTGAGTTTGAATGCTATCACTGTCAGGTAGAAAAAGCAATAAAAAATGAAAACAAAATTTTTTCGGGGAGAAAAACCCGCGAATATCTATTTTGGCAACCCAGAGCGTTAATGGATGGCCCCAGTTTGCTAACGAAATAATTTCCTCCTCTGGTTGGGTAACTTACCATTCGGTAACCATGTCCCTGAATATTTACTATTCAGTTGTTTAATTCTTGTCGACCATTTCCTTACCAGATTGTGTGTGATGTTTCTGAAAGTTAAACTACCTCTCATGCATATTTCATCTCTTCCAAACTACTCAAGCCTTTTTCGCCCTCACTGCTTAGATTCTTGCTTAGATTAATTTTATTTAGATTAAGTGTTAAATTTAGCTGAAAAAATATTTTTTCGTTGAATTGTAATCATTTTTTATATTTTGTTCTCATAACTAATTTCGATAAGCGATTTTTGCAAGAAAAAAATGGCGGCATTTATACGTTATTTTTTTTAGCGTAAAAGTACATTTTTTAAAGCCAACATTCATTCCTTTGGAAATAAAGGGTTTTGAAATCACCTACCAATTTTTTTTGTATCCCTAACATCATTAGTACAGAAATTTATCAAACGCTGTACACCTACGCCTATTAAGCAAGTACGTCTTTAATAGTAATACGCTATTTGTAATTGCTTATTTTCAAAATGGCCACCTTAAAATTTTTATGGAGATATCAGTAACACTACAACCTATAACCAGAATTATTGGAATGATAGCAGTACCTAATGAGATAATTACGTTCACCAATAATTTGGATTTTTTGTCTTCTGTCATTTTACAAAATAATATCAACCGAAATTATAAATATTATATATATATATATATATATATATATATATNGCAAGTATGGCTATGGAACATAGATTCAAAATGAAACAAACTGATTTCCACATTTTGCTCATGCCCCAACACTGTCTCGCGAAATACTTGCAAACATGGTCAAGCAGTGATTGTGGACGCATGGTTACATTTGTATTTCACAGAAAATTCTTACTTTTATGTATATATAAAAATACCCAGTGTAGTTGAGTGTACCCCAGTTTTATTAACACGTCGTCAATGGCAGTTTACTAACATCTCAGAACACTTATTTACGTAAACAGGGAGTAAACTATGGTTTTAACGTTTTACTGGCAAAAAAGAGCAGTGACGTTCACACATTTATATTAAAAGTGTTCGCCCTGCTTTAATTTTAGACTGGTAGGCTCCACCTCCATATCCCTGGCACCATTAGACCTATTTAAACAAAACTTGGCGTGCCGCAGAGAAAAAAAGGAACCAAACATTATATACTTATGAACATATTTCACCAGGCATTTCTGAAGACAGTGAATCAGATATATAAAGTTTATTGATCATATTTCTAGAAATATGTAACCGATTGCTTATAATTTTGGCACGAAAGACATAAAATGTTTTACGAAATTTTTAACGGACAGAACGCTTATTTTCAAAATTGCAGGTTTTCTTTAGTTTGAGAACGATGGCCTATTTAATCCAAAGTGACAGTTGAAGCAACATAAAAACATGCAACTTTTCCGCGTGGCAGTAAATTCATTCAGGAGACAAGGAGAAACTTTGCACTTGTACTGCTTCGGCAAGCAGGGCGGAATGCCATTAAAGGGAAAGTTAGCATCGCGAAAGTATACGGCACGACACTGTCGACAAACTTCATTCACGAACATCACCCCGCAAGGATGTAAGGACGTTAGTAGACATACCAATATGAATATATGCTACGTCTTGACTCGTCCTGACAAGAAATGTATTCTGCCGGGGACTGTGCGAGAACTCGTAACGTGACAAAGCGTGCATACGAAGTGATCAGCATTTGAAAGAGCGGAGAAATAATCAGATGTTCGTGGAATGAATTGTATGTCTGGATATTATATTAATCAATCTGTGTTACTAAAGTAAAAAATATTCAAACCCCTACGAAAATTTATTTCATTACATATGTTATTGTCTTGTAAATGTACTTCACTGCCAGAATATTATAGAAAGTGAATTTGATTACTAAGGCCAATTTATTATTTCTTTTGCTTTTAAGATAGTTGCTACTTAATGGTTTCGTCCTTCAGAAAGGTATAAAAGCATCTAAGCGCCTATTTGTCTACATTATAATATGCTTCTTCTATTATAAGTCGTCGCAGTGTCGTGAAGAGTTTTGATATATTCGTTACAACCGTATGTACTACGGTTAAGTAGGGTGACGTGGGTTGACGTAAATGATAGGTTTGAAATTCGATGGCAGTATCCATCCATCCATTAGATACAAGGCTGGTTACAATTTTGACTCGAGATGCCAACTGTCAAACGCTGACTTTCTGGTTTCGCCAAGCGAAACACAGGACAAACAAGAAAAACTTCTCTAGTGGCGGATATGAAGACCCTGCCATTAGCACTTTTGAAGTCTCGTCTGCAACCTTATTGCAGTGCAATTTTATAAAGTCTACTAGACTATACCCTACGAATTGTTAGCGGCGCTGTACAAATACATGTCCAATGCAGTTACACATATCTGTGTTGTGATATCGGGTCTCTTCCTTGCCAATACTGTCACCTCTAGCCTCTTTTTCCTTTTTGTTGTCCAGCATAAAAGCGGCAGAGTCAATAAAATGTTGAAAGCCAATATTTCTTATAAAAATTCCTTCTTGTCTCTCCATGTATACTTTGGCTCCTTCGATTTTGTTGCCCAGCGATAAGACGAACATTCTTTCACTACCGTACTTCCTTCCATGCTTCTGCTAAGAAATGTTACTTCCATTCTTTCCTTTACGTGTATATTACCAAGTATTTCACCACAACACTCGAGATTTTTCTGTTTCTCTATGAAGCTTTCATCTTATTCATTTTCGTAACTCTTTGGTTTGCACATACCAGCGGTTTTATCTTTGTGAACGAATGCTGACTCTATGAAGAGGCCACTCAGAATGTAATAATTAGTGACAAGAACTCATTTTATGATAAATTTAGACATCCAACAATCGCTAAGTTGTGTAAATTTTGCTACTGAACCACGTTTCATTCGACAAAAAGGAGGAAAAATTGGTTTCCCATGAGGGAATAAGAAAAATGAATGATATCCGTAACTCGTGAACTAAGTTGTAATGCTTGTCAAATAAAAATAACCAAAAATAATACGAAAAATAACAATTATAGTGTATTTGTACGTACATAAATATGGTATCGAAATTTTTTCCAAAATTAATTGCTCCTCTTTTTGACATCGACCATGACTTAGCGTATAAAATTAGTCCTAAAAACGGGACGCCAAGAGAGAGAGAGAGAGAAAGAGAGAGAGAGATGCGCCTTCGTGATATGCAATATGTAGTCACCCAGGGTACGTAATGCTGCAGACTCAAGACGTTTTTTTTCTTAACTTTAACTTAATTTTAAAGTACTAGATAATCTTTCCAAACATTTTTCAACAATAATTTATTGTTTAAATTAGCCCATAGAAGCAGTGGTTTGAATTTCGACATGCAATCTTTAAACACGTTACATATATGTAGAAGTGGTGTAGAAAAATATGGTATAACTGATACTTGTAAAGTGGAGGCCCTACATTTTTTTTAACATTCCTTAAATGATACTCGTAAATAGATAGCATAATTATTAGGAAACGTTTACGACTTTCTTAATTTGAGTAGGCGATCTCAATCAGTGGACTTATTCTTACTAAAACTGAAGTTAATGAACTGTCGCCTACTGCCGAAACAGTGGAATGCACCTAGGTTTTTACTGCTAGGCAAGTGCTAATCACTAGGAATCAGTATAAATCACTGACAAACTAGTGAATACCATAAATCAAAATATAGATATATTAAAATATATTTAAATGATTCCAGTTGAACAGTTTCAACAGGTCTGCAGTCAAATTCAGCGACTTAGAATAGTTTCAATTTTAGAGTGCAATTTCTAAACTAAACGTTTCAAAGGTCCCGCCTAACTATAAGCTATTCACGGTAAAGCGATCACTTTTGAAAGCCCTCTAATTTGGAATAATAGTCAATTAATATATTTTATTTTAGCCTTAGACGTTAATTTCCGAATGCTATCGAATATAGATACTGTGTTTATTACTTATATGGTAATATCTATTTAAAAAGGTAATTAAAGTAAAAAAATGACTGAAAGTGAAAAGTAACTACGGACTCAAAAGTGCTCACTTTACCGTGAATAGTCTAGATAAATTTTTCTGCGTTTGAGGCCGAGAAGTGTGATCGTGATAAGGGCGACACTTCCACAAGCATCAAGTGCACCGTCGCCGCTAAACGCGAGGCTCTCAACTGGCTTGCAGTGTTCTCGTCGCACTGCGTGTACCTATGCGACATTCAGCGGTGACCCTATCATTTTATTGATGGAAAGTCTGGAGGATGTTCCAATGCAGGGCCCTTGAGTATACAGTGCTTTGAAATAGCCGTTTTTTATATCCTTTTCGGAGTTACATGAAATTGTGTTTCTAATGTGAGTGACGTCTTGAAAGCATTCAACAGCCCTCGTCTGAAGTGTGTGTTCTTTTCGTAGATCAGAACATTGGGCGCACGTTTAATAGTTTTGTTTAAAAACATGAATTTCAAACACTCCGGGGGCTCGAATCCCACCAAGGCGAACTGGGTTAAATCCCCGGCCGGGTCACTCCCGGATTTTTTCATGTGGGAATCGTGCCGGACGATGCCGCTGGTCGATGAATTTTCTCGGGTATCTCCTGTTTCCCCAGTCCTTTCATTCCGGCACTGCTCCATACTCACCCCAATCATCCTCATCGGCTCTCAAGACCTCGTCGTTAAGAGCCGCCCAAATATATTCACTCACTCACTGAAACACCTTACAATGCAGTTCAAGCGCCATGAAGGCAGGAGCCATAACTGAAGATTTGCACGCGGTTTGGTGCTACGGTAGGAGACCTCGTATGAAGAAGGCTTGAGATAGCAGACGATGTGCTGATTGGTGAGTCCTTCTTCAGAACACGAAGGACAGCGGAGGATGGAGAAGCGTGGAGAAGCCTCCTGTAACGGACCCGCCTGCAAGGCGGATCTCTAACGATGATTTCCCAGAGGATAAGACCCCCTCGCAGCTCCGGGCGTATTGGTTTCCAGTGCGCGTGTTGCGCAAGAAGCGCACTTATGGTCTGGACTGCACACAGCAAGAAAGCAGCGCTCGATGATGCAAGTGGCTGCAATCCCTGAGGGGGTAAGGCCATGTTTATCTGAGGTCGCGCTTCAAGGTTGTAAATAGTCCACCGCAAGTGCGGGAAAGTACGTATACCACTTTAGACTTCCCTGCAGCAGGAAAATATTCTGCTGCTTCGAATACAATCCCGAGTATGGACGTGCTGTATACGCCACACTCTACTGGGTTCCGGTACTCGTAACTAATAGAGTGATCCAAAGAGAAAATGAATTTCCTTTTCGCGTGTAGGCTACTGAAATAGGAAATATTGTTAGTAGTGAGAAAAAAATCGGTGAAATGGATGTGTGTGTGTGTATATATATATATATATATATATATATATACACACACACACACACACGAGTCAAAACGTAACACATATTTTTTAAATCCTAAATTATGTGTACTAGCTGCACTTTACACTATCAATTAAGTAATTAACAAAGGATATAATAATTATCATTATAGTATAGAAAGGCACCACCATTCCACAGAAGGTAAACAGATTCTGAAGGACAATAAGTTAAAACGAGGTGCTGAGAAAGATGGGAGAACTTTCCACGACAGCCAGTAATAAAATGGCAATGTTTACATTAATCATTAAGTGACCTCTGTACATCAATGAAGACTGGTATGAAGTTTACCGTGGTACTCAACAAAAAGAAAATATTTTTTTCATAGGAGAAAATATGTTTTAACTAAACCGATTCACTAGTGTCTTATTTTACCGCCACGGAATTTTTGCACGGCAACGGCAGTATGCAATGTAGCGGTTACTTAAAGCTTTTGCTATAGGGCGACACACTACGCACACGTCCGCCACGTATAAAACGAAACCTAGAAAAGTCTGAAAGAAAAGTCAAACTAATGCACTATATTTCTGCGTCTGACAGGCAATAAAAGAATACTTATATATTTTTGTAATAACAAGTGAATATGTTTCCAACACTGGAATCATAAGAATCTAAATACTACTCTACGGGCCGCTTTAACACAACGTTTGGTTTTATTCCAATTAACGCCGAGTGCTGCTTCGCGGTGTAGAGTTAAAATAGCCAGTGATTAATTTACCAGTAACTTTTATCTGATACACAAGAATAGTCTCCTATTTTTGTGCTAATCTTAACCACAGAGAATGCAAGTATTGAGAGGCGAAATGTGCTGGGTTTATACGAACTCGGTCGCCGTTGAGTCGAAAGTCTTTGGTTGCAATATTGTTATCCAGTATTATTTCAGTTATTGCCTTGAAACGCCTTGTGGATAAATCCATTAGTAGTAATATGATGACGTGGACATACTCTCGTAAGCGTAGGTATTGTTTCATGACGCCTGAGGGGCGTATCCGAGTTCGTGAGGGATGGAGGTCTTAGTAAAAGTAAAATACTTAATTCTTTAAAAATGTATTTACACAGCTAATATTTACAGCAATACCTAACCATCTCCACTATTACTCTTTTTATTTCTTACTGAGCGCAATTTTTAATGTCCATTTTTACTCTAATTTACGTCCTTCTTAATGTATCTGGTTAAAGTCAATTAACTCATACTCATCATTAACACATGTTCAGTCTGTCAGTTGCCATCATGTCTTTCACTCACGCATCCAGTCCAATAGTCCAGCCCGTCAGTCGCGCTATTCCCTGCACCGATGCTCGCAGTCGCAGATTTTCCTCCCACTGGTCACTTCTCTCGCCGCTCGTTTCTCTTCTCGCTCGTCGTCTACCACTAAAACTCGAGTCCACTCATCCAATCTTCAACTCCCGGCTTGGATACACTTTTATACTCGCTGGCCTTGACCTGGAAATTTCGACGCACCCAGAGTCATGCTGAGGTAAACTAGGGCGGTAAAAAACTCGAAAATTCTTCAGATGAGCGCGGAAATTCAATCATCTGAAGGTCAGGAGCGCTCGTCGCGAAAGGATTATCGCGACGGTACGCTTTTCGTAACAATATATAGGCGTATTGGATTATCTCCCCTTCCGCCTGTCATTCACACATCCCTTGTGGCTCGCCATCCACTCTCATATACCAACCATGTCCTCCTCTTCCACGTGGCAACGCCGTTAGCCAGTCAGCGCCCGGCAACCTACGTGACAGCTGGTGGTGCTGCCAATAGAGAAACATTTCATATAGTATGTTAGCGGTTATTTCAAACTTTTTGAATAAAACATTTGAAAATTCAACCCATGTACGACGTATTTAGTTATTTGCTAAATATTACATGCATCACAGCCGTCTTGTACCTATGTTATCATACAAGTTTATTATTTTTCGTTAAATTGATGTTTTACTTATATTTTATTTATAAATTATAATATCACATTTGTAATAAATTTGAATAAAACAGATAGAAAACGTGTGCTGGTAGCGCCTAGTAAGAAATAGTTATCATGCAAAATACTATTACAACTGAGTGCGCTCGAATTAGGTGCGTTGTCCTTCGGTGTAATTTTCTAGACTTTGGTTGCACGAGGCGGAGGAATATCCTGGAAGTAGAAATTTAGCAGGGCTTCAGAAAAGTGCCAAATAACCGTGAATGGATTAAAGCACGCAGCAATCATTCTGAAACATAGACCGTCCGAGAAGCTCGCACAGCCAATCACATAATGAGTACACACACATCACATAAACCGCCTGGCCAGATATTGTCTGTGGCGCAGCCCTATAGATCATTGCAGTATTAGGGTTTGGATAGACGGTTCACCGTAAACTGAGTACTTCTAAAAGACCCGCTCAGGATCTACTTCACGGATTACATTGTATCCTTCCACCCCACGTAAATTTAACGTTGCTATGTTCTTGATCACTTAATTCATGCGTTGATCCAGTAACACTGTGAAATTATTATATAACGTTTTACAAATTGGCTAATTCTTAAACTTAAAAAAATAAAAATAAAAAATAATAGAGAAAATGAAGTTATTTTCGTTTCAATAAATGTTTGCCTATCTCTTTTCAGTCGAGGTTAAGACATGGAACTATTTTTCCTGCGTAGTTTCCAACTTTACTGAGCGCAAGCCAGATATTGTGCCCGTTAAGGCTCATGCCTACCTGGCGATTGAACTGCGTTGCAGGGTGTTTGAAATACTTGATTTCGAACGAAACTAATAAACGTGCGTACAATGTGCACAGACTTCAGACGAAGACTGTTGAGTGCTTTCAAGACGTCACGCACATTGGAAACACTATTTCATAGAACTCTAAAACGGATAAAAACAGTTTTTTCAAAGCGCTGTAGCTCAAAATATACGCTTCAGATCCATACAAAATGAAGGGCCTTTCACTGGACTTTCCTACAGATTTTCCACCAATAAAATAACAGGGTCATCCGTGAAAGCCCCATATGTACACACAATACGACGAGGACACTGCACGTCAGTTCAGAGCCTTGCGCTTAGTGGCGATGACGCACTTGATACGCGTGGCAGTGTCGTCGTTATCGCTCCCGCTCTTCTCGGCCTTAAACGCGCGAAAAAGCTTTAGTTAGACGGGAGCCTTAATATATATACGCAGGTAAGGACCGTGGCTTTTTTCAAAGGTTGATTTCAAAGGTTCTCTCATTACCACGGGTAGCATGTGAGGGGAGTAAGGGGAAGGGAAGCTTCACAAAGAAGAGGTAGGGATAGAGGGAGGGGGTCCGCGACCTTGACAGAGGGGCACAATGGCGGGCGGACAAAAGCGCTGTTGGCGGCAAGTTGCGGACAAGCCTTAACAGCTTCGGCGACTTGTCGACGACGGGGGGAACCATTGTACTAGCGCGATATCAGCTGACAGCCAGCTCCCAGCAGACCGCGACGCCGTCATTGGTCCACTGGAGGGGGTTTGACAGCTGGCCAGAGCAAGGACCAGGATTCTGCTCCACGTCACACGGCACTCCCTCCGCTCCCGGAGACCACTGTTGCCAACTATGTGGATTACCCGCCAGATCTGGTGAGTCAGTGAAGATATTTGGGTGACTCTTAACATCGAGGTCTTGAGATCCGATGAGGATGAAGCGGGGTGAGGTATGGAGCAACGCCGGAATGAAAGGGCGGGGGGAAAGGGAGATCCCCCAGAAAACCCACCGACAAGCGCCACCGTCCGGCACGATTCCCACATGCGAAAATCCGGGAACGACCCCACCGGGAAGTGAACCCTGTTTCATCTAGGTGGGAGGCGAATATTCTAACCACTACCTTTGTGAAATGTCGCTGTCCACACTTGCGCTGACTGGAATGCGCTCAGTAAAGTTGTTAGCTGAGGAGTGAAAGTAGTTTCATTTCTTAACACTGAATTAAAACTGTTAAATAAACGTTACCGAATACTGAACTTATTTCTTTTGCTTCACTTTTTTTAAATGCACGTGAATGTAGGAATAAGCTAATTTGTTAAATATTTACTTTTCTAATAACTACACAGTTTCACTTGACCGATGCATGAATAAGGTGATCAGGCCCATGTCAATGTTAACTGCACATGGTGGAAGACTACACAATGCACTACAAGTGGTCAGTTTACCATACATATCCTATATCTAGTGGCCAGTGGATAATCTGGTGGATTTTTTTAAAAACTTTTGCTGGAATATGGTAATCTGTTTCTGGAAGGTAAAATATTTATTATCAGCAGAAGTACCCTAAATAATAAATTTATATATTTATGTGACAAAGTGGTAAGCATTTCTTTCGTACCTTTTCTAATTACTAATCAAGAAGTGGTGGCTTAACATTTAAATACACAAGAACGCACTGCAATAAATTGGCAAGACTACAAATTCTTAAGGATCTACTGAATGAGAAGTAATCTCTTGAAGTGCTACAGTTGAAGACGCTGCTGAAGTGGATGATGCATGATTTTTGAAGGATTCTAACGAGTATACAGAAACTCTAGTTATTTACTTTTATTTAGAAATTTAGTAAATTTTAATATTATTCACTGTGTTTACATCAATTTATAAAAATTTAAATATTTCATTATAAGAAAATTATTGAAAAATTCTGAGGTATGCGAAAACCATTCTCAATAACTGAAAGAACATTAACTATTTAAAATGTGCATTTATGAATATTAAAATATGATAGAGAGAATTCTGTTTAAGGAAATGTGTCAAACTATTATTTTAAGTTGAATGAAAAATATGGGTATTAATATTGTTGTCGTTATTCGCCGAATAATAATGTAGATTTCCTAATCTAGTGGATGCTGGTGGATTTTCTCTTGTTTCCTAGTGGAATTTTTTGTCCCAGTGTTGGCGACACTGCTCGTGACGCCTGCTTAATTAGTGTCCCCGCGCCATCACAGCGAACCGACGCGACGGCATGTGAAAAGTCTCCTGCTCATGCTTCGGAAAAAAAAAGTGACGCGGATTTTCAACGCCTGTCACTCTGTGCCTAGTATAAAGGATTATCCCAGGGGCGAGTTACATCCACATAACGAAACTCATTCTTCTTAATTTCAGCCCCAGGCTTGATTTTAATAACATTCTTATTATGAACAATGTCCTTCCATAATTTCATTGTATTTCCTATATGGCCTTCATCTCTTGCTATTTTAACATTCTCCCATCGTACATGTTCGCCACGTTTTGCTATCCATGTTGCGGGTGCTTATCACCAAAAAATTCATTATTTTATAATTTTACTAAATACATTTAAACTTATGCATTAACTCCCTTCCCGAAATGAGTTAATTCACATTGAAATAAGATACCACGAATTACTTCAAGGAGTCTTTAAAATCATGTTATTAAATGTTTTCCGCAATTTTTAAAAGTTCCTCAAAATAAGGTAATTTCTGCATATTTTTTATTTGTAGCAATCTGTAATTTTTTTTTGTAAAATAAATTTTGCAAAGCATACCTTGAAAATTAACTGAGACGTCACCTTTCCATCACCCTTGCTAAATTTTGTGTAAATGTGTTTTTGTTTGTAATGCGATATTTTCTGCTACTATCCGTATTTCGAAGAGAACAGAGATGTTATATTCTTCGTGTTCTCGCCTACCCGCTCATTCCGAACCACTGCGGGAGTTGCTTAGTTTTAATCATATGAGTCCGGCCAAGCCCCGTGTTGCTGTAGAGAGCTCAATATCGTTTTGTGTTTGTATACTGTTAAAGTATGGTTTTTATGCCTGAAGACGACGTCCAAATCGACGGGAAGACTTCTACGGCTTGGAGTAACCGATAATGCATGCATTCTTCTCCCAAAACACCGCACGGTCAATATACAATTAAATACGATTTCTTCATAAGGACTGACAAGCCAGTTCATTTTTATATACTTAAGTAAAATACTAAAACTTGAGTTATATCGGTACTGCTAAAAGTATCAAAAATTCCGAGTAAGTATTTATACACATTTGTAAACATGTCGCTATTTTTGAGTCTCAATATGACTTATTGATGATTTAAAAATAATATATAATAAGCTCATAAACAATGGTAACATATTTAAAACCACATTTTCACACATGCCGCGATGTTTGAGTCATATTGTTTACGGCTGCCATGCAATTGCCGATATGTCTTTTTGTGATATGTAGAAACCACAGTGTTGATAGAACCATGACTGATTTTTGCACATACCTAGAATCTAAAATTATGTATGTTAGAGACTTTAAGTTATTTACTCATTCATAGGTTCTCTGACGTGTTGCATATGCCTCACACAGAATTTTACTGAAAATGCTTCTTTCAGAAGCGTTGGAGAGAACTACGGAATGGTCAACCTACAACTTTCAGGCGATTCCCGGCTCGGGTAACAAAGTTTATCTTGGTTTGCAGGCTTCAAGGTAGTGCTAGTACTTTACCTTATAACATTTAGCGTTGTACATTCTACCACAAAGCCCCGGTTATGGATGCCGATTAGATATCGATTTTTGAAAATCGATTAAATCTGTTAAAAAAATTTATTTTTATATCGATATTGAAGACGTTTATTTATTCCGGAATCGATATATTTCTTGAAAAATCGTTTTTCGATTCAGCGGTTGCATGTCACTTAATGTTATAAATTTTCTCGTCTTTCTGGCTTATGTAATTCGATACAAAAACTTAAACAAATATGTAGTTTGGCCAAAATTCCCGTGTTTGCCGATTTTCTTCCTCTTTTCCACCAACCACTAAAATTTCCCTTGAAACGGGAAGTTTCCCTCCATCTGGCAACACTGCATAGAAATGAAGTTTGTACGTACGATCGGCCCGAAAGATCGAAAATCGATTTCCAGTATATCGATTTTCCCGTCATATTTTTAATGAGCATCGATATTGTGTGCCACGATATAGAACGATCCAGCAAATCGATTCATTAGGTAAAGATCGGCATTACTAGCCCCGATCGTTGTCGTATTCCACTGTTATAACAAGCAACCCAACACTTTTTTGGCTGTATAGTTTGACGGAGACATATCCGGATCGGGGTTCCTTACCTCAAATGGATGCTGGTGCCTTTCTCCATAATCCCTGAAAGTTTGTAACAACATCCCAGATACGTCCTGTATATAGGATTTTTCAGAAAACAAATTTAAAACCACGCCACTTCCCATTTTACAGCATATTTGGCGAGTCGTCATTCAATGTTGGGAAATATAGAATTAAGGTGAGGCAGACTGACTTTCGGCTTTTGAGCATGTACCCAACTTCGGGTAAAAAATTTCCCACATAGCTAAATGCCAAAATCATGTGTTAAAACAGTGAGACCGATGTACATTTAGACTACGTTTTTAAACAAAAACATGCTATTATTTTTAATATCACCGTAATTTAAATATACCTTGGTTGCTTTAATACTTGGGCAGACTGATGCCTTGAAGATGTACTGTAACGCGCGGCCACTTCGCCTCCGTGACCTTCCTCTTTTGCCACAGGCGATACCAGTGGTTGGTTGGTTGCCCCTCTTCAAGTTGACGTCGGTGGCTCCCTGCGGAGTTGTGAGTAGGAGGGGGGGGAGGTTACCGCCGCTCCTGCCTGGTTTCCGCTAACGGGACTGACCTCACTGTAAAAGCGTAACTACTTGGCAGATATTGCGGGAATTTTCTGGTCGTCACTTACATCGGCGTGACTCTAGGTGCGAAGAACCTTCTGGGCCAGATCGTCGCGGCGTGCTCCTGTGACGGCAGTCTTGACCGGCCAGCGGTGCCGGGTGCACGTGATGGTGGGAGACGGCGGGCGACGGCGCAGTGATCAGCGAGTGTAGTGTGCGACCTTCGGGAGAGTAGGGACTTGGACTGACCGGCTGGACTGTAAGAAAGTGGGACATAATGCATGAGCGACTGGCATTTGGAAAATATGTTTATGTGTGGCAGTGAAAATTGTGAGCGAATATGTGTATAGCCTGTTCGCGGTTTCTTCTCACTTTTCGAATCAAACCTTTGGAAAATCACTCCATATATGACTTGCTCGGTTGTTTCCTAAACAGGTAATGCACCACAAACGGCATTTACTTGTGTTAACATAAGAGTACCTTATTTTTCGTAAAATCTAACTTTTACTTTTGTTTAATGTATAAATGATAGTATTTCATTTATAATTAATATAAAATACTAGGTGTTGGTAACACCTAGTAACAAATAGTTCTTATGCAAAATATTATTACACTGAGTGCGCACGAACGCAGTGCGCTCTCTTTTTCGTGTAATTTTCTAGATTTGTTTGCACGTGTCGGATGAATATCCTGGGAGTAGACCTTTAGTGGGGATTCAGAAAAGTTGGAAGTAACCGTGAATGGACTAAAGCTATTATGTAAGTGAAGACTATAAGTGACTGTAGGTAGTATAACGACAGTGATTATGACTAACTGCGATTGGCATAAAAACTGCTGTCACTGATAGAAATAATAAGTGTTAATATTAGGCATAGTCAGTTGTATTATTTACATAAAAGCTGTATGAATTTTTTAACGATTGTAAAAAAAATTTGGAAATGAAATGTAGTTCTTTTATTTTTATAAAGTCCTCTGTCACACACGAACCTGCATACGCCTTAAGTAATTTGCCACTCTTTTTACATAAGCGGTGAACTAACAACTTTAGTCTACTTAGTCGAAGCCATGCGGCTCTGACAGTTGTAGAGGTAGAACTGCAGATACATTTCGGCGCTTGGTGTTCGGTTACTGCGCATCTGGCATGCGCATTCTACACTCTATTCACTTTACTTTTGGGGCATGCGCAGATGACTAAAACATACTGCCTCGTCTTCAGACGAGTCTTTTCGCGCGAGTTTTTGAGCGGCCATCATTAATGCGCATGTGTGATTATACACATCAGTTTTCAACATAGTGTTACAAGAACGTCAGAGGGGCGTTTCGGGATTTGTGAAGGATGGGGGTGAATAACTTAATTTCATTATATCTTTATTCACACAGCTATAATTTACAACATTAAACTGTCTATCTCCACTATTAATCTTATTTTTATCAGTGAGCGCAATAATTAATGAATATCGCAATTCTAATTAAAATACTTATCAATGCGTATTTATTGGTTACAGTCCCTTAATTCACACTCGTTATTTACACATATTCAAACTGTCCATTGCCATCTTTCCAAATGTCTGTCACTCACACATAGTGTTCAGTAGCCTCTCCCGTCAGTCTCACTCTCCACTGTACTGATGCTCGCAGTCCGCGGACCTCACTCCCACGGGTCACTCTCATCATCACTCGACGCTCTGCTGGCTCGTCGCTTCACTGTCTTCGCACACCTGGCTCTTAAGGTCGTACGACCCTCCAAACTCTGTAGCTGTTGGCTCGGAGGCCTGTCGTGTCCTAAGTAGTCTCGCTGGCTCGATAATAGAAGATACCCCGTACTCCGAGTCTCGCTGAGAGAGGCTAGGGCAATGACTAGAACATTATATCTTAGATAACCCTGGAAATACACCCCCCCCCCCGAAGGTCAGGAGCGCACAAGCCCTGATACGCTTATTTGGCACACACGGCGGCTCGCTTTTGTAAATCGCCACGCGCTTATCGTGTTACAACTGTGCCCTTGACATACTGTTTCTCTCGCCTGAGCGGGACGGAGCAAGGAAGGTGATGCAGAGAGGCAAGCAAGCATGTAAAAAAAGTATCTCGACCTCATGTGATCCGTCTCATCCGCGATGTTAAATCTTACATTTATGTGCCATTACTTTCTTTCCAATGAAATAACTAAGTATTTCTTATTAGATCACGTTTACGTTGTATAGATGTCTTCAAATATATCCACCGGATAATGATCCACGTGTTATCTGGCATTTAAGAAACGGTACGAGTCTACTGATAATGTATACATGATTCTGCAGTAATTACGTTATAATTACTTTAAAAAATTAAAAATGGTGCGTGAGGCCGAGCGTTACAGTAACCTAAGAGAAGCGAAAACTTGTATTTACAGTTTGAACTAACCCAACCCATCTTAAATAATTATAGTCCATTTTATGGTTACTTTCAACTTTTCTGAAGCCCTGCTAAAATTACGCTTTCGGGCTATTCGTCCACCTCGTGCAAACAAAACTAATCAATGTCTAGAAAATTACACATTTGTGAGCACTCATTTTGAAAATATTTTGCATAATAACTATTTCTTACTAGGCACTATCAACACACCTATTTTCTCAACGGTAAATTCATATGAATTTAAATAAAATAATTAATAGATAAAATACATGTAAAAGTTTAATTTCACCAAAAATAAGAAACTTTTAGGTTAACGGAAGTATAAAACCCTTGTGATACATGCCATATTCAGTAAACGACTAAACGCGTCGTACATGGGGTGATTTTTCAAAGGTTTGATTCAAAAAGTGTGAAGATACTTTGAAAAGACTATACCTATGATACTAGTTGAATGAGCGTTTTTGCGGTTTGAACTAGCCTAGGGTGGTTGGTAAATAAGTGGATGGTTTCCACACGCGCATGCGTGGTACTGACGTCCTTGTCTGTTCAAAGGCGCTCATGTGTTGGGCGAAGTTTCGGTCAGGCTTACGTGGGAAGTGGAGGGATTTGGGTGGCTCTTAACATCGTGGTCTTGAGAGCCGATGAGTGTGAAGCGAGGCGAGGTATGGACTAGCGACGGAATGCAAGGGCGTGGGAAACGGGGATATCCCTGAGAAAACCCGCTGACCAGCAGCATCGTCCAGTACAGTTCCCACGTGAGAAAAACCCGGCGAGTGAAGCCACCGGGAATCATACGTGGTTCGCCCAGGTGCGAGGCGAGTAATATGACCACTACACCACCGTGGCCCCGGGCGGGCGGGCTTGCGGAAGCAGCGACTTGCACGGGGGCTGATGGCGCGCGTGCGGCACGCGATGTTTGCCAGCGGCGAGAGAGAGAGAGAGGGGGAGAGGGAGGGAGGGAGGTAGAGCACACTGCACACTCAAAGAGAGCTGCTTCGTCGTTAGGGCTGGAGGCGAGGACTTACACGACGCGAGGCGAGTGCCTGTTGGCAATGAGGCGGAGAAACAGGGCGGGAGATGTGGCGTGCTCGTGCTCTCACTACAGACTCCCTCCTGGCGGTTCAAAGCAGCTTCACCCTCCCTCACACCAACCCCACACGTCAGTTATATAAGGGTTGAGGAGGAGGGAGGGGGGTCTCAGCTGGTAAGCGAATATTCTCCCACCACGGGCGAAAGTAATGGGTGACGTAACTTCCCGCTCTTGCCTCGGAAACAGTGTACACCTGGCTTACACCGGTACAAATATTTCACGTGAAGAGTACTAATAAAAATTATTTTAAAAAACACGTAAAGTGACCATCATTTTAGAATTTTCGGCGATTTTCGTTTAATTTGCAAGATAAGTGAGACGAAGACTTTTGAACTAATCGGAAACATCCTTGAAACAATAAAATAACTACTATGTGCCATCTCACGGAAAACAGCGCACCTTTTTCTTCTCGCTACTGATAACTTAGAAACTGAATTNTATATATATATATATATATACTCGCCGGGGCAGTAGTGCAAGCGGAGAAATGGCAGATGGTCAGAGATGTCACAACTGGCAGAGCGAGTTAAGGGCTTTGCCAGCCAACTATGCGGCCACGGAGTTTAAACGGGTAATTAGTGTTAAAAAATTCCTTCTAAGTGCATCAATTTTAAAGGTAACTGTCTCAAAATATATATTCAACGCAACTTTCTCAAAAAATATTGCCGCGTTAAAAATCTTTATTCAGCATTTTTTTATAAATATAAATATTCGTATTAAANCATTTTTTTATAAATATAAATATTCGTATTAAATTTTAAAAAATATTGAATATAAAAATTGGCAATTTTTCTTAGCATGTTAGTATTCCTTAAGAAATATCACGTGGGATACTTTCTGTTGGAAAAAGTTATATTTAAAATGGATGAATTCAGAAGGAACTTATTTAACATTTATTCGCCAGTTAATCTCTGTGGCTGCAGCTCGGTAGGTTTCGCGGCCTAACTCCGTGGTTAGAAAGGCGCGCAGTATTCCCGCCAACCTCTGACGTCTCCAGTGCCTGCCAACACTATGGATTATTCTTGCGATGCAAACATATTCACGAAATTCCCATGAGGTGTTCATTCATTTCGTTCTGTATGTTTGGGACATTCGAATCAATGGTTTGGCCTCACCGCTCGAAATAAATATATAACGCAGATTCCCTGAACGTCTCGGTTAGGTAAATGTAAAAACTTCAGTATTTGTTTAGATGTTTACTTTACGGATTTAGTAATATTCAGATATTCCAGTTAATAGCGCACAGTTACTATGCCGGTTGTGATAAATAATATATATATATATTAAATTTTATTTTGTTTTCTTGTGAAGTGTAGCCAACATTTGTGTGGTTGTGATGTTAAAATACGAGGGAGGACCCAAAAATAAGGATAATTATTTCATTAAACATCGTAAGTAGTGAGTTGTGGTAGGTTTTGGGGCATGGAATCGGTGTCGGCGGCGACCAAAGGATGAAGGAATAGGAGTCTGGAGCAGTCCGCCATATTGAATTTCGTCACACCCGACGGTCAAAATTCCCCGTTTCCCTCTCAAAATGACCCGTTCGGCATTCGAAAATGCCAGTTTCGCACCAAAAATTCTCCCCCCCCCCTAACCAAACCAAAATATCCAAATATTGTGTATAAATATAGCTTGCTGCTAAATGCTGCTGGGTGAGTGCTCAATGCGGCTGAATATCCGCAAGAGTTGTTGTATCGTCAGCCGCAATGAGCAGTCAATAGAATAAAAACGTAAATTTAACCCCAACCACCGTCACACCCATACCCACCCCACACGAACACCTGGAGGGGTAAGTAGTGAGGATGTAGGGGAAGGCAGGGGTGATCAGCAGTGGGTAAACTATGGTTGTGCATGCTGAGAACTTGAGTTACCAGCACAATGTAATGGACACTGCTGAGAGAGTGAGGGTGGAGAGTTGTGAGAGGGATGATGGGTAGGGGGGGATCACGAAGGGGTATAATTGGAGCGGACTATTTGGTGAGGGTGGAGAGAAGGCAACTGATTNGGGGAAGGCAGGGGTGATCAGCAGTGGGTAAACTATGGTTGTGCATGCTGAGAACTTGAGTTACCAGCACAATGTATTGGACACTGCTGAGAGAGTGAGGGTGGAGAGTTGTGAGAGGGATGATGGGTAGGGGGGGATCACGAAGGGGTATAATTGGAGCGGACTATTTGGTGAGGGTGGAGAGAAGGCAACTGACTGGTCGAGCTATGGCGAGTAATTCAATGGGGAACAGCTCTCACTCTCCTAGCTATTCGAAGAATTTTTTCTGCATATGGCCACAAAAACAATTTTTTGGTCTGAAGCATTACCGACATTTCTCTATCTCGGAATAATTGGGTCTCCATTACGAGCTGGGATTATTTTATCACAGATATTCCGAATATCGCAATGGGTTCAAACTGCGGACTATGTATTTTTTTTTTTAAATATAGTGGACTTCGTATTATTTTCTCACTGCTGATACATGCGCCATCCCTCAGTGCCTTATGCATTACTGACTCTAAATATTAATCTCTTTCTCTGAAAGGAATCACGTACATGCTTACATAAATGCATGGTTCGTGTTTGGCACCAATTTTTTTTTAACAGTTCTGTTCGTATGTGTGAATTGTAGGCGCAAAATACATAACAATGACACTCGAATATAAATACATCGACATATCAAAATATTTGATGGTTTGAATACGAAGAGAATAAGTAATGGGGCTGTCCGTTATACAGGTTGTTCAGAAATTAAACGCCCAAACTGCGGGAGGTGATTTCTTATGAAAAATAAAGTCGAAAATATATAGGAGACAATATATCTTAACGGAATATTAAAGGAGATATGGGCCTGTGAAAATTGGGTTTTGAAAACATTTTGTTGCCGAATGCCTTGTACAACGCCTACAAAGGCCGCAGCAGAAAGGTGACTTATGCTGCCCATGTTGCAGAGACACATGCGTAATGCTGGCCGTCCTCGGTCTGTGCTCACTGTTCGGCTTGAGGAAGCGATACGTCAGCACATCAACGACATGCCCTCCACTAGTACACGCTCCATAGCGCGCTAAATGGACGTGTCCCATTCAACCGTGTGGGACGTACTGTGGGTACATCGCCACCATTTTTACCGTTGGCAGACAGCACAAGGCANGTGTCCCATTCAACCGTGTGGGACGTACTGTGGGTACATCGCCACCATTTTTACCGTTGGCAGACAGCACAAGGCATTCAGCGAAAATACGTTTTCACAACCCAATTTTCACAGACTCATATCTCCTTTAATATTCTGTTTAGGTATATTGTCTCCTGTATATTTTCGACCTTATTTTTATAAGGAATCACCTCCCGCAGTTTAGGCGTTCAATTAGGGAAATATTAAACACTTAATACATGAAGTGATTTTTCAAAGGTTTGATTAAAAAAGTGTGAAGGAGCCGCTAATAGACCTTCAACTTACACTGTTCTGCTCAATCTAACTCTGAGTTCCCCTTCAGGACCTTTTAGGTATCGCATGAGTCAGTTAAATCATTAGATCATGCGCTGTATTTCCGGGTAATGGTTACGGACGATGTATACTTACTTTGTGTTCCCTTTACCGCCTCTATGTATCTCGGCAGTTAATTCCGAATCAAACTGCTGTAGTCCGAAATAAAAAAAACGAGTCCTGTGTTTTATCACACACGGTGGAATTGGAAGGCTTTAAAAGTTTTGCGTAGCTACACTGCAGGTCCATCCAATTATCTCGATCACTTCTCTGTAGGGTTTCGTGATCATATTACGATTCTTGCGTGCTCCTCTATGACGCCCACATAAAAGAGACTAGCAAACGCAAAACAGCGCGTGTTAGCGACGCCATCGTACGACTGGATTCTACCTCTGTCATTCGTCTCCAATTATGCAGCGCGCCAGAGTGCTGAGGATGGTCTGTGTGANCGTACGACTGGATTCTACCTCTGTCATTCGTCTCCAATTATGCAGCGCGCCAGAGTGCTGAGGATGGTCTGTGTGACAGGAAGAGATGCTCCAATACCCGTGTTAATGAAGATTATAAATCGATCAAAGGCGCGCGGAAAATCGCATTCCGTNCAGGAAGAGATGCTCCAATACCCGTGTTAATGAAGATTATAAATCGATCAAAGGCGCGCGGAAAATCGCATTCCGTCCGAATCTGTCAAGCAGTCGTGAATTCGATCACCGTTTCACATTTAAAACATTCCATTGGTAATGAATGAGCGTTAAGTCAAGAGTTATTTTCTTTTGTACTTTACACGCCATTCCTCGTACCAAAGTTAATCTGATATTAACATAAACAACTCTTTATTTGTAGAATGATAAAATTAATAACTCCGTTCAACTGAGGGAAAAATGTTCTGACAATTCTGAGTGTGTTATAATCATCTTATGACATTTTGCTCAATCGTGACTCGAGATAATTCTACCCAAGTGAACGGCAAAAGCGGAATTGCGCATCGCAGTTATGTTTTTCGTGACACGCCATGATTTTAATTACGTTAAAGTGTATCTTTTGTTGACTTTTCCTGAGCTAATGTAGCTGCCAATGTACGAACAAAACAACGTAAGAAAACTCTGTGAGATACTACGTAGAACAATCAACAAGATGTGAGGGTGCTGTGTGGTGCGTGGCTGCATACACTCGGGTTGAGTTCAGATGTTTGGGCGACTCTTAACAACGAGGTCTTGAGAGCTGATGAGGGTGAAATTAGGTGAGAATGCAAAAGCGCCGGGATGCAAGGGTAGGGGAAACAGGAGATGCCCGAGAAAACCCGCCGACCAGCGGCATCTTCCCGGCACGATTCTCAATTTCGGAAATTCGGGGTGACCCGGCCGCAGATTGAACCCGGTTGTTCTTGACGGGAGGCGAGCAGTCTAGCCGCTCAGCCACCGTGGCCACTCTTCACTCGGGGGCGCCAGAAAGTCCACGAACTTACTATTGTTGTTGTAGTAAATTCCATTCCATCTTTCATATTATAACTAAACGTCCATAACGCGCACTGTTGTTAGTTTCGCTTGTTTTCTTCAGCAGTATTTCAGTGGCTCAAAGAAAATGACCTGAGAGCTGCCGTCAAAATCTCCGCAAGATGGTGGCAGAGCAGCTACACTGCGCTCTCTTCCGCACTACTGATTCCTCTGTTATCTTATTCCTCTTTGTCATTCTCTCCTCAGCTGCCGCATGCGCGTCGGGCGTGGCGAACCGATCGGCCGACGAAATTATGGAACGCGTCACGTTTCGGTCGGCTGTGCTCATCTGTTTCTAGTCGCCCACGCATGCACCGTGAAGGGCGGGGTAGACGCCGAGTGCCACCGACTATCCAGACTGTCACACTCGCATTATTAAGTTACTTCTTTTATCGCTAATTTAAGTTGTTTAACAAGAATGTTTTTAAAATACAACAGTAGTGCTTTTGCTATTTACCTTACTCTGCTATACGTATAACAGTCCAGTGGATCTTAACAGCAAGGTCTTGAGAGCCGATGAGGGCGAAACGAGATGAGTATGATGCAAGGGCGGGGAAACGGGAGTTCCCCGAGAAAACCCGCCAACCGGCGGCATCGTTCGACACGATTCCCACTTGCGAAAATTCGGGAGCGACCCCGCCGGGAATTAAACCCAGTTCGCTTTGGTGGGAGGCGAGTAGTCTAACCACTATACAACCGGGGCTCCGACAATAGGCAAGTTATTTACTTATAACAATATTACAGTTTAAAAAATATAAATTTTTAAGTATCACCTCTTTTTTACACTTTTGCTATTGTCAAATAGTATTCAGTTAAAATTTAGATAAAAATTATAACAACTCGTAAAATATAACGTGGTTATTACGACGAACTGCGGACGAAATGATTCTGGTTTTGAAAACCAAAGGCAGGTCGTAACATCCTCGAATGTCTGTGAAATCGTTAAAGACTTCAGAAGAACACCTTAAAATGCATTATCTGTATGTGGATTACTACTATGAAGGTATGTCACTAAGTAATGTTTACATTACTGTTATAGCAGTTATTTTGTTCGTGTAGCCACACGCTGGCTCTATCGTATTTACTTTGCTTAACATCTACTCTGATACGGTCTGGGTATTGTATATACACACTCCGTAGCTTATAAATTCCCATGGCCTTTGATTGCCTAAACATCTGTGAACGGCAAGTTCCCCCTAAATATATGTTGTGTCTTTGAGCACGTTTAATCACTGTTTTTTATGTAAGTGAAAATACTTTTGACGTAGTTCAAGTTTGCCTACTACCGGTCAGTAAGAATATACTTGAACAAAGGAATTTTTTACTGCCATTATAGTGACATCGTGCACGATCACAGTAAAATTTTGGGATATTCTGATTGGACCTGTTTCAATGAACTGAGAAAAAAATGCAGAGCAAACTTAACTCTCCGTCAATCAGTTTTTGCAGCATCGGCAGCCAATCTTTCAGTACCAGGATCGGCATGATCTGTAATTCTTTTACATTTACAATTGTTTCAATTACAACGCAAATATTAACGAAGATATTTTTTGAAGGAAATACTATCCTTGGTAGAAATATAGAGTTTTAAGGTACTAATTGTTTTCGTAATAGCAACAAAATCATGAAAAATATAAATTGCAACATAGCACGTAACTAAAATTACTAAAGTACTATTGAAAGGCAGCAACTTCATATTTTTCCAGCTACAAACAACTAGACTTTTAGAATTTTACACAAAAGAGTTTTATTGTGCAATTTAAAAACTTTTGATGTTGTACCATTCATCTATTAAAATATTGCCTAATGTACTACAAATATAATAAATTTGGCTCCTGTAGTTTTATACCGCATGGTGCTAGTTTCGTGAGTAAAAAAAATCCGTCTGGATCAAAACAACATGTGGAAATTCAACCCATGGCATTAATGGGCTAATTTAAACAAGAAATCAGAGTATCAAAAGGTTCGGAACATTCATATAGTATTTTTAATTAAATTGAAGTTAGCAAAACAGCGCCGGGAGTCCGGAACTTCACCTACCGGCGCGAACAACAATTTGCATATCACCAAGGCGAACATAATTATCGCGTCATGCGACGACCGCCTGTACATAGAATACCATGTAAACAAGTGCAGACATTACATAGCCAATACAGCTGTTTGTGTGTTGTTGGAAATAAAATGCAATCACTTCTGGCAGCCTTCGCCACTGAATTGCTAATCCCCCATTGCTCGTGTAATTTAACAGACGTGAACTACCAAGCAACTACTAGCGGCGCCAATTTACCTCGAGTTTATGGTGTTCTGTGTGCAGGCCCTCTCCGCATGGCGCGCCAGTTCTGTACGCCTTCGTGATATGCAACTTGTTGTGCACGCAGGTCCGTGAAGTTGCGGACACCCAGCGCTGTTTCACTTACTTCAATTTAAATTTATAATACTAGATGAAAGTTCCGGGCATTTTGCTACTACGATTTATTGTTTATGATTATATTAGCCCGTAGAATCTGTTAGTTTGAATGTCGTCGTGTAGTTTAAAAACGCATTGTATATACGAGTATATAAACACATATCAAAACAGGTTCTGTACCGCCTGTAATCCCTAGCTCGAGAGGGATGTTAGCTGGGATGGCGGGCGCATTACAAAGCGGTATCGGAATGACAGAAGTGGTATTATTTACAGAAAATGTGAATTTTCATCCCACGTTTTCTCTTGGGCCGTGTGCAATCAAGTTACCCAGTAATCCCGGTGGTGAAAAACGTTTGTTTTGAGGCGTGCAATCGATTCCGTGCATTTATTACCCGACATGCTGTATTTACACTGAAGCCAAAACTTCGTACTTATTTAGGGATATACCAAATTATTGCATTAACTAAAATTTACTCTCTTCTTCGATGATGCTTTCATACCATCGCACTGTTATAACTAGCATCCTGGCTACCTCACACTGATATTAACCACTTGAATGACGTCCATTTGGGAATTCAAGTTTTACACAATTAGAGTGATTGGTTTTTAAGTTAGGGGTGCAGATTAAATAAAAATGAAACCTTTTTCGTTACATATTTTTAACGTTTAGAANTATTGCATTAACTAAAATTTACTCTCTTCTTCGATGATGCTTTCATACCATCGCACTGTTATAACTAGCATCCTGTCTACCTCACACTGATATTAACCACTTGAATGACGTCCATTTGGGAATTCAAGTTTTACACAATTAGATTGATTGGTTTTTAAGTTAGGGGTGCAGATTAAATAAAAATGAAACCTTTTTCGTTACATATTTTTAACGTTTAGAANTGATTGGTTTTTAAGTTAGGGGTGCAGATTAAATAAAAATGAAACCTTTTTCGTTACATATTTTTAACGTTTAGAAATGCCGATGAAACTTTTGACATCCCAAGCTTAAATGAGCATACCCAAAGCTATATTTATTGCCTATAGGCTAACCAAAAACTTTTGAAAGTCCTGATCGGTTTCTGGTTTCCACCCATTTTACCACAAGTAGCACAATTACCAAGGTCATAATGGCTAACATCTATTCGTAGATTAAGACACAAAGTGAAAATTTTAAGAACATACAAAATTTTCTGCTCTACAATCATTCTTACTCCATTGTTTAAAGAACGAAAAGAGCCACATTTTATGTCGCCACCCATTTAAACAATAGACTTTTAGTAAGACGTTGCAATGTATGAATCCGTTTTCTAATTCACTGCCATGAGTAATCTACTCAATGTTTACGGTGAAGTACATGCAGTTATAGTCTGTTCACGTTAAACGGAGCACTTTCTAAAGTTCTGCTTAAGATATACTTGTATGCGCATTGAGTATTCTTCCACTATATGCAAAATTAACATTGCCATGGGCCTGATCACTTTATTCACGCGTCGGTTAAGTGAAACTGTGAAATTAATAGAAAAGTAAATGTTCCAAAAATATGTTAATTCTCACACGCAACTTATACACATTAAAAAACTAAGCTGAATAAATAATTTCAGTAATCACAAATGTTTTATTAATATTTTTATTCTACGTTAAGAAATTGAACTTATTTCCGTNGAATAAATAATTTCAGTAATCACAAATGTTTTATTAATATTTTTATTCTACGTTAAGAAATTGAACTTATTTCCGTCGTTGACAATTTTGCTGGGCGTACGCCAGGCAGCGTGTCTGTTAAAATACACGCAGACAGGGACAGTTACATTTTTCAAAAGTTGATTTCAAAACCACTCAATTAACAGTGAACTAGCTATTTCAGCATAGTAAGCAGTTTGGCAAGTCCCTAGTACGTAGTATAAGCGTTTCTTACATGTTTTTTTTTCCAAGTGGGAAGATAAATCTTCCAGGAGTGCACTACCTCTACATACATTTCACCCAGCACGTGTATTATTATTTAAATTATTCATGGTGTACTAACACCATAAAAGTAGCAACGAAAAATATTCCTCAAAAGACGTAGATTCCCAGATTATAACATACATTTATTTTTCACCAATTAGTAAATGTATCTAATAAAATGCCTCCGAGGGGACATATTCGGTATGTCCTCCTGGAGATACGTGCTTCGAAGAACCAGTGTGTAGGATGCTGGCGAGTACATGCCTCATAAACTGGACAACGTTCCTGCATACATTGGTGTGAGACGTATGTGAGCGGGGCTCTACGGATGATGTCTTTAGAGCAAACGGAGGTGCAGCGAGGATAAGTTGGAGGAACAAGACGTTGGGGTGAGCGAAAGTATTCTCTGAATAATATTTGCAGTCACTGTAAGTTAATGATACGAAAAAAAACTGATGCGTGTATACATCATTGTTAAGCTACCTTAATACAGCAAACTTAGAAGATCCCATTGAAACACACCAATGAAAACAACCCAGCGTTTCTGTTATTTATTTGTTGTGTTGTCCAGTTTTGTGCAAATAATTATGTCTTAGCCTCAGCGCTGGTCGGTATTATCCTCGCTGTGTTCAGTCACTTGATAAAAACGAAAGCCGCGCAAGCGGACAACGGAGCGAAAAGTTGAACTTCAATTTGTTTGTCTGATTGGATATGAATAGGACTTAACCCCTCTAAATAACACAAAAATTANCGAAAAGTTGAACTTCAATTTGTTTGTCTGATTGGATATGAATAGGACTTAACCCCTCTAAATAACACAAAAATTAAACGTGAAAATTAATAGAAATGTCACGATTATGAGGACAACGAACACAGCACGTAGACAACCGGAGTGTTCTGAAATTTACTCACCTTCTCATCGGGTAGAGAAGAAACCACTGAAGGGTTACATTTTGGCAACTTAAAAACAAATTCCCGAATTTCCAACAACTACATCTTGGAATTTTCTACAACTACATGACGTGAAATCAGATGAAAATAAAAGGCAAGGATGCTACGTTCCTGCAACAATCTGCCCGCACACGGGAGCGCATCCCAAACACGTCGTGGTGGCTTCAAGTCATTACAAAAGTCACGCGAAAAAGTGATTACCATGGCTGATGCATACATTACTGGCGCGTTATGCCGGGTACAAAGATACAACACTTTAGTTCATGCATCGCTAATAGAGTGCGTTGGGGACACCGAAACGGTAGATGACTATAACACAAATGTTCTTCAGCTAGAAACACACACGTTTAACTTCTGGCAACAGATGCTTACAAGGTACAGCGACGCATTAATACCTGACTGTAATTAATTCTGAAATAACACGGTCGCCTTAAAATGGAAATCGAATCGCGTCTACCCTAAGATTATCAAAATGCTGACACAGTTAATAACGTAGATAAAAAAATCCGAATGTACAAAGCTGAGTAAAATCGGAAGAAAATAATGTGCCCCAAAATTTTGTAAACATTTTGCAACGACACGTTGCTGATTGACTGGTTATTAAGAAAATTTAGAGTCTCACCGGTAGATGTGACAGATCCATCTTCGGTCCATCCTCCTGGTCACTTATGTAATGGCCACCGAAGACACTTAAGCCTCCAGACAAGGGAGGTATCACCGCCATGTTAGATCTACATAAATTCCTCCGTAACTTAATTTCTTAAATTAAATATTTTAAAACCAAGCTTGTCAAGGCGTATGGAATATCATAACAGTTTTTCTTAAATTCAACTAATTTTTCTCCCGTGAACTATTTCACATCTACAACTATAATCAGAGGTTCCCCCATTATTTTGTATATTTCTGTCCCATTTGGGGAAATATGGATAGGTTTAACTGAAATCACGCAAACTTAAAAAAAAATCAGTTATGTAGTCCTTTATGCCACGTCAAGCTTTGNTGGATAGGTTTAACTGAAATCACGCAAACTTAAAAAAAAATCAGTTATGTAGTCCTTTATGCCACGTCAAGCTTTGATTTTTAATGACCGGTCATAAAGTTTGATTACAAGAATGTGTAAAGCAAAATCCAAGATGGATGGGATCTCCACACCTCAAGGTCTCAAGGCCAAACAGTTTATNTTACAAGAATGTGTAAAGCAAAATCCAAGATGGATGGGATCTCCACACCTCAAGGTCTCAAGGCCAAACAGTTTATCTGTGACGGAACTAAATAAGAAGCCAACCAGGATATGCACGAACTGTCTGGTATGGGAAATACTCAGCTATAGCCCGTTCATGGTTACTTCCAATTTTTATGATTCTCTGCTTAAGTTCTGCTTTCAAGCTATTCCTGCGCCTTGTGCAAGGAAAGTCTAACAAAGTTTAGAAAATTACNTTCTCTGCTTAAGTTCTGCTTTCAAGCTATTCCTGCGCCTTGTGCAAGGAAAGTCTAACAAAGTTTAGAAAATTACACCAACAGGACAATGCACCGTATTTGTGATCACGCAGTTTTATAATACTGTTACAAGACGCCTGAGGGTCGTAACCGAGTTCATAAGGGATGGAGGTCTTAATAAAAATAAAATAAATAAATTTGATTTTAATTTATTCACACAGCCATTATTTACAGTATTAATATATCTGTTTCCACTATTCATCTTTTTATTTCCCAATGAGCGCAGTATTTAATGTCTATCTCAAATATAATTAAAGTCCTTCTCTATGTATCTGTTTGTTTACAGTCAATTATTGTAACGGGTCTCACAGGCTCCAAATGGGGCTCAACTCAACAGCCCTTAAGTAGTTACATTAATTTTTGTTATTAGGATTAAGCATTACGTGCAACAATTAGACAAGCAACCGGAGTTGCAATCAACAAGTATTTAATAAAAAGCTTTCACAAATTACAAAGAGCATTGCAAAAACCGTGTTCCATTCTGTAGACTCAAACTCTAAATGTACAATTAAATTGGGTTAAGTTAACTATATCACAAAGGCACAGAATGCCCACAAATATACGACTTACATTTTTTAGATCCACGATACTTATATAAAAGGGGGACCAATAATTTATAAAAAACTTCCATACAAATTTGATTAGTCATATACTCTTCTTAGCGACATAAAAAAATAAAGGAAAATCAGAAGTGTCCAAGGTAGATTATTTGCTCTGCTACATGCAGTGTTACTTTCAACAATTTCATCACAATTTATACCCCCTAGATACCAAGTAGACTACCAACATATTTCCACAAAAGCTAATTATCAATTCACACNCATACAAATTTGATTAGTCATATACTCTTCTTAGCGACATAAAAAAATAAAGGAAAATCAGAAGTGTCCAAGGTACATTATTCACTCTGCTACATGCAGTGTTACTTTCAACAATATCATCACAATTTATACCCCCTAGATACCAAGTAGACTACCAACATATTTCCACAAAAGCTAATTATCAATTCACACTACAGCATTCAGTATTATTAATTAAAAGATTTTTAAAAAAATATCACAATTAACTTTTATCTCGTGAATACCAAATGCCTTTTAATACCAGGGCGTGAAAATCCACTATCGCTTAACAACAGGGATCTTGGGAAAAAAGAAAAACAAGATATGCAGAGCAGTACGTCCTTTTCTTCTCTACATAACTCGTTGCTCGAAACAGGCAAAAACGCACAGGTGAGCGTCGTCCCACATTAAGGTGGAGGTCACCTTCCCTAAAGAATAGGCGAGTGTACAATACACACCGTAGTCGGCTGCACTACCGCTGCCCCATCCCACCATTGTACTCTACCAGTGTTCCCTTTAAGTACACACAGGATAATTTACAGCGAACACACCATCATCTCAAATGTTTCAAACATACTATAGTTCCAAAGTTTCATTTGCAATTCACTCTATATTAATAGAAGTATCACTCAATTTTACCATAGAGACCAGCATTTATCGCTGCCGTCATAACTCTTAATTTACGGGAAAGTTACGAATATGACGCGTGATGCAATCAACACAACTGCATAACTAGGTTAAACACACTAAATGGCTCATCCTCAAGGGTACCCTGTTACATTTCTAGACACTGACTGGTCTATCATAAATATTACCATTTTCGGAGTGACACAAATATGTCCGGCCTACGAAAGGTAATCACTTGCATCCCAGCTTACTACATCTTCGTGAAACCTACCATTTGCAATATATCAGCAATCATCCATCGTAGAACACTACTGTTAAAAAAAAAACAGCTTAAAATATTTCGGGTACAACAGCTCGCGCAAACATCAATGTATTCAATCGTATTTGATCCGCGCCGTACGAAGAACTGCCTCCTTGGCTTTACTCGAGTGTCTCCAGCTGCTCATAACATCAGAAAACTAATAAATACGACGCCAGTTTGTGACTTCAGGAGTACCAACTACGAAACTACGCACGTCACTAAGCTGGCAACGGGGTGCGTTACAAACTTGAAAGGTACGACAAGCTCAAAATCTTTCATTTGAAAAAAAAAATTTAAACCGAAGAACTCTAAGCAGTTATTTTAGCAAAGTCATTTACAAACAAAAGTGGGGCTGAAAGCGTCACATTATCACACACTCATCATTAACACATGTTCAGTGTTGCCGTCATCTGAAATGTCTTTCACTCACGCAACCAGTCCAATAGTCCAGCATACCTATCGTACTCTTCACTGCACCGATGCTCGCAGTCGTAGATTTTCCTCACGCTGGTCTCTTATGGCGTTACTCATTGCCCTTCTGGCTCGTCATCTATCACTTAACGTCGCACAGTCTTTCATACTCCCAACTCTCATAGACTCCTGACGCTCGTAAAACTGCTACCTCAGAGGTCCTGCACACTTTCATAATCGCTGGCCTTGACCTGGAAAGTTCGCCGCACCCCAAGCCACGCTGAGAGAAACTCGGTCATTAATCCAGAACATTCTTCAGGTAAACGCAGGAATTCAAACAGCTAAAGGTCAGGAGCGTGCGAGCCGCGAAATATTTATCATGGTGGCATGCAGAAGAATGTGTGGTGACCCACCATTAAACTTGAAACCCTGGTAGGATTATCGCTCGCCTGTTATTCAAACTTTCCTTAGTTACTCGCCTCCCGCTATCATTACACCTCTCTGACCATCTCTTTCGCCCACGTGCACAAAGAAGCAAGCGCGTGACAATATTTTGCATGAAAAAAATTTCTCTGTAGGCATTAACAACACACCTTTTCATTCTAGTTTTATTCATATTTATAATAAACAAAATATTGTAATATATATAATATAAGTAAAAGTCCAATTGAAAAAATAAAATGATTTTATTGTAACAAAATTATAAAACGTTCGTGATGCACGGCATATTTAGGAAAAATCAAGCACTTCATACATAGGGTGATTTTTCAAAGGTTAAAGATACTGCGAATAGACTATAGTTGGCTGTCGTCGGTGTTTGTGAGTTTAGGTTCCGCGAATGTGATGTATTATTGACTAGGGATGAAAGAAAACGCCCAACTACCAGCTACACCGAAAATTCCTTAGCTATTTGGGATGTAGCTTTGCCGTGAGACATGTTGCGTCGCCACGTGCCTCCTTAAAATAAAGCGGTAGCGTGAGAAAAGCCATGTCTCGTACATACGGCTATACCCGATAACATAATCGGCTTGGTTCAAGCTTGACTCAAACTTCGCAACCTCGTAGCGAGCTTCTTGTGCAAGCTAGTGAGTTTGAATGATGATCATTTACCTTAAACTTTTAGCAAGTATGTTTTATAAATTCCACTATTAAATACAGCAATTTTGTTTACATCAGAAGTAACTACTTCGCAGTCTACTAAATAATAATTTTACAGATATANAGCGGTAGCGTGAGAAAAGCCATGTCTCGTACATACGGCTATACCCGATAACATAATCGGCTTGGTTCAAGCTTGCCTCAAACTTCGCAACCTCGTAGCGAGCTTCTTGTGCAAGCTAGTGAGTTTGAATGATGATCATTTACCTTAAACTTTTAGCAAGTATGTTTTATAAATTCCGCTATTAAATACAGCAATTTTGTTTACATCAGAAGTAACTACTTCGCAGTCTACTAAATAATAATTTTACAGATATANCTATTAAATACAGCAATTTTGTTTACATCAGAAGTAACTACTTCGCAGTCTACTAAATAATAATTTTACAGATATAATTAATCATATTTATAACAGGATCATATTTTGCTTTACTTCAAGCTTGCGAATAACTAGAAGCACCTTTTACCATTAGTGATTCCGTTTATTGATCAGCATTCTCAATGGCAACAGGATTTCACAATTGTCGTGTAAATTATTGGAACAACGTTTTTAGTTGTGTGAGTAATACGTCAGCTCAATTTTAATTGCTCAAGAAATCATTACGTAGGATTTTAAACAGCTTCTTGATACTGAAATTTCGCTGATGAAGTTTGATTATTCTTATATATCTCAACCTAATGATAATGTTGCCTGTTTGACTTGGCTAGCTGCAAGCATAATTAAAGCCGTAGAGAGCTTGCCATTAAAAAGGACGTGCAAGTCATTAGAAATTTGGCTTAAATCAAGTCTGAATTACACGTGATAGTGCTATAACAAGCTCGTTCGCCAAGGCATATTCCAAGCCAGAGGGCAATCTTTCAGTAGGCTTTCATGCGGTCTGCGTGTTGCTCTTATAGAAATGATTACTGTGAGACTACGTGTATGTTCGTGTGCGCATAGGACACAGCCTTGGTCGTCTGGTTCCTCGGACCACTGAAGTCACCGTTTCAAGGACTCTCATTTGGAGAGTGAAGGAGACACAGCATTTCTGTGGGCATTCTCTCAAAGCTCTCCCCTTGCATCCATCGTATGCCACAGCTCCATTCGCATCCTCCAACTTAACCTTTCTTCTGGCTGGCCGCAATGACAGGTCCGTTTCTCGTGTAGGTCATCTGGCTTTCTTAGCACCACCACTTCCCTCATTCATGTGGCTGACCGTTCCTAAGACAGGAAACACTTGCCAATTTACATCCTACATTTGTGCATACGAAACTGATATGAATTAGACCGTCAAACGTCGGCTGCAGAAAGGTACATAAATATGTTGGAGAAATTTGTACGAGATGTGATCGTAAGTACACGCATTTAAATTTGGGGCTGAATGTCTAATTTATTTTAAATATAATGGACAATACTTAAGATGTGATCTTAAGTGTCTTAAATTGATTACTGAACAAAACCTACAACACTCCATAACAGGTCTCCGACATCAAATGTGTCAAATTTTTTGACATGCTACCTTACTTTGTATTAATTTTGGTGACGCGGAAATGTAATTTTTCTATTTAACTGTCTNCAAATTTTTTGACATGCTACCTTACTTTGTATTAATTTTGGTGACGCGGAAATGTAATTTTTCTATTTAACTGTCTTTATTAATTAGTTCGTCAAAATTAAAGAATGGAAGTCCTTAGTGTTATTACTTTAGAGGCCACTATTTTCCAGGAAATAGTGTTTTATTTTTAAACACTTTTTTTTATAAAAACGTACGCTTAGGCAACACGCAAAACATTTTATACGAATTGTTGCCGCCTTTACAGGTGCACTATTGCCCTGCGGGATGTGCACATCCTTGACAGTGTTGTTGGGAAACAGTTAAGTTACTGTACGTTTGGAACGGTTCAAATTGAAGATTATATAGCCGTATTTCCGTTTTTGTCCATGAACTAAATCACGTTTTCTGTACAAATTATTCTGTCATCAAAACACATCACTGGTAAAAAAAAAAAAAAAAAAAATTGCCATTTTTTTTTTGCGGTTTATATGTGTCAAATATTAATAACTGTGTATTTGTATCTATATTTACATCCAAATTAAAGGAAAAAATTACCTTCATGGTACACATATAAAATCGGCATTTACGAGAAATACCTTCAGAAAAATTGTGGACTACTTTTCACAGCATGGAATTCAGACAAAACATTCAGAACTAACCCCACAAAGAGGTATGTGGTCTATTGTCGTTTTAAATATATGTAATAGATATATATATATATTTGACCATTTTGAGGAGGAATGTAAATAATAGGCACTATGGAATATTTTTAATTGCCATTTGTAGACATGCAACACGAATGCGAGGCAGTTGAAGAAAAAGCAGCTATTAAATTTTTGTATGATTTTTCGTAAACGATATGGCTTAAAATATCTAAAAAAAGACGATTTTTTAAAAATATTATAAGATAGGAAATACATTTATATTGTTTTACTGTTAACCGCAGAAGTTATTCGTTTAGGGACAACACATTGACCGAAATAAAAAGGTGGAAAAATTTGTCTATTTAGTTATTGTTTTGAATGAGATACATATATTTTTTCAGCACTTGTAAGTTTACGTGTATGAAAACTAAATAAAACCTGATATGTTTATATTGTGACGTTTTCAGACTAATTGCAATTTAAGTGTTTCTTAGTAGTACTTTATGGGGGTGTGCATCCTTCAGGAATCCACGTCCTTTGGGGGCGGGAATCTTATTTGAAATCTGTGAATGTTTCCCATGCGCTAGTTATTGCAAAAATTTGTTTTGAAATCATAATACAAATTCTTCTAAATCAGCAGGATTTGTGATAGCCACCCGCGGAAAACCTTTTTCTTTTATTTCGACATGGTCATTAATAATTTGTCACTAAAAACCCCCACTGAAGCTTCAGCGTCACAACATTTTAATGTTAAACAAGGATGGCAACTGCGATAATTATCATGAAATAATTTGAAACAGCGACAAGCTCTGCGATAGTTGCATATCTTCATTCAAACATTATCTAGCCAATCGAAGTTACTTTTTTAACACAGTTGCACTAAACTAGTAATAGAGATCCAACTCCAAGGGCATATAAAACACCAAAAAGTGAAGTCAGTCACTACCATTAAAAATTCTCTCCGCAAACATTTGTTTCAGCTAGTTCACTAGTAATCAGTCAGTACCAGTAACCTAAACGTACTCACCCCCCCCCCCCCCCCNACCCTAACATTGTGTGTGCTTGCGTGCATTTGTGTATCTTAATTTTAAGTTTTAACAATTTGTGTAGTCTGTTTATTGTATTTTTCTCTATTTTATGGGCTTACAGTTGGGAAGCTCTAATTACAGTCTCGCCCTGTGGAAGGAAAGGCACTCTTGCCTTAACTACGCCACCAAAAATAAGGCAAATAAATAAATAATTTGCGAGAGAAACAACTACAATTGCACATTTTTTTTATGAAACTCTTTTTAATATATCTATTATCCAACAAAATTCATACAGGGAAATTAGTGTATTTCAGAACTTTACGAAACAACCACGAGCCAAAAGTGATTTATTTTTCAAAGTTAATGAAATTGAACCCGACACTTGTTATAAAGCTAATTTTTAATGCTGGGTTTCAAATATTTTGTTATTTGTATTTAAATAATGCAAGATTACAGTTAATTAAGGCCTTTTCCAATACGACAATTAACTGANTATTTAAATAATGCAAGATTACAGTTAATTAATGCCTTTTCCAATACGACAATTAACTGAAAAGAGGGTATTATCGATGTGTTTTAAACTGAACTTTTTGCACATGTTTTCACGTGAAATTCCAGTGCTGTATTACAATGTTTTATTATTACATTAAAAATCCATCTCTTGTAGCATTAATTCTTTAAAAATCCATTACTTTGATAGTTCAGTACGCTTATGCGTACATGAACAATAACTGCTTACTGCATAAGTGAGCAGCACGGAAANCATTACTTTGATAGTTCAGTACGCTTATGCGTACATGAACAATAACTGCTTACTGCATAAGTGAGCAGCACGGAAAAATGCATCAACCAAGATAGAAACAGAATAGAGAGGATGGCACTTTAGTTCTTGCATCCCTCCAGCTAAACTTTCCTTTCATGGCTGATCCAAAGGAAAGTCGTTACAGGACTTATCTTTGATCGAAATGCAGTAAATTTTCAAGAAATTTTTTTTTTTCCGTGGCGGAGAAGACATTGTCAAAATTTCCTGAGCAAAATAATTTTCATACTTTGTCTTTCCTCTCTTGCAAGATGAAAGGTCGTGTCCGGAAATAATTGTCGTAAAAAAAAACCATCGGCGGTGATATAGCTTTCAACCAAGCATTTTCTTTTCCTTAATTTTCATTTTCGCAGCAGAATGCTGGACCACGAATCGCATTTAATAATCTTGCCACGGTAATATGTTAATTTCGTTTCCTCGCTTCGCCTTTAAAGCTCACTTGACACTGCGGTATGAAATCGCGATAGTTACTATCGCATAACTACTTTTGCAATACTCTCGCCGTGTAAACTGCTTAAAAGTTACTCTCGTACTATCGAGATATCAAGTCGAAGTCGTGTGCGCATCGCTGTCGTGATAGCGAGTGTGAAGTAAATTAGTGTAAGTGTTAGATTTGACGGTTATAGTTCAGTGTTACATCGTTCGTCCATAGTCTCTGTACCTTTTGTGGTCTTCTGATGCCAATTCCCTCATTTGTTTGTTTGAAGCGCCCAAAACTGTCTCTTATTTCTAATCAACATCTCACCTAATTGTTTATTAACTTTCTTTTTACAAATTCGACGCTACAATCCTGACCACACAATGTACCATATCCGACATTTTCCTTTTGAGGTTAACTGTCACACTCCGTTTTGATGCACGGGTATGCAGATGCTATCACGGCCGCAGCTGCTCTCATGATAGCTAATATCATCGTGTCAACCCGACCAACGAGTGTTTTTCAGAAAATGAAAATTTCCAATACGAGTGTTTTTATGTCGATATTCATGAATAAACGTTCGTCGGGAAGAGTTTCTAAACTATTGCACGAGTCATAAATTTTATCTTTGTATGGTGTCTAGGGACGGGAGTATTTCGCGAAAATATATATGGCCNTTGCACGAGTCATAAATTTTATCTTTGTATGGTGTCTAGGGACGGGAGTATTTCGCGAAAATATATATGGCCATTCTAGACTTCAATAACCTACGTCCTCAGCCACAACTTCCTTTGGTTATCGGCCGCGTGTCTACGTGAGAAGAGATATTCTTATTTAACCGGGCCAATTGCAATAAAGTACTCCGATACTGAACGTCTATGATTCGCGGATAAACACTTGAGACACGTGACATTTAAAATCATCCAGCCACGAAAGTGTATATGAATAAAAGTTTTTTCTTGGAGTACAAATCGTCTTGAAATATTTTCACGGAAAACACTTGTCCTTGATTATGTCATACAGCGACATGGTCGCCGGCTATACTCGTCCTCAGGCGAGGGGAGATTGTTCGGGGTGTCTCAGCGATCGGACCACTCTCATCCAGCCAAGGTGAATCGCGCTCGATTCCCGGTGGGGTCATCCAGATTCTCGTATGTGGGGAAACGCGGCGGACGTTGCCGCTGGCCGGAGGGTTTTACTCAGGACACTCCCGTTTCCCCCCGCCCTTGCATTCCGCCGTTGCTCCATCTTCGTCTCGTTTCATCCTCATCGGTGCTTAAGAATTCGCTGTTAAGGAACGACCAAAACCTCTCTACACTGTTGAAATGTTACGTATATTTATGGAAATGCGGAGTAAATATACGGAAACGCAATCCCGTAATGACGGGAAACGAAGGTGAGCTCCGTAAATACATGATCCGGAACGTCTGCTTATTTCGTATAGCTTCGGGCTTCGGAAACAAATAATGCCGAGTCTACACGAAGCTTTCTTCGCCTCTGTAACCAGAAATGTATAGTTTATGTGGCAGTTAGGTTATCGACACCACTTAGACCTGTTTATTCAAACGTCAAAAAGTAACATGAGGTACCTGTAAACAATTAGCAACACTTAAACTATACAACCGTTACTAGAAACTGAAAAAGTTGCTTATGTGAATCTTCTATAAATACCAAGGTTATACAAATAACCACCAAGACAAGGTTTTAGGTACGTGGTTAGAATCACAGGCTTTCAAGATTACGACACGAGTTAAATTCTCGCTCAGGTGTGTGAAAAAAAAAAAAAAAAAAAAAAAAAACTCCGTAACGAAAACTAATCCTTTTTTATTCGTTATCTTTATTTTACAACTGGAAGTACAGATAACCAAGTAGCTAGCAAATTTGCGCAGAGGTTACCTGCATTCACGGAAACTTCTGTGAAATTTAATTTAAGTCCGTTTTCTAAAAGCAACGTATCCGTAATATTACGGAGAGTTAAAAGGATAGTTCTGGAGAATTTTCACTGGCACTTTTCCGCAAAATGAAGGACATTTTTAAGAGCGGAGTTAGATAAGTGCTTTGACATTACTTTTCACTAAGTTGTAGCGCGGTTTTGTTGTAAGCCCGAATGTAAACAAATGGGACGTCATTTGTTTGAAAAGATAATAATTTCAGTTATGGCAATTCTTGGATAGAGTGAAGAGGTGTGGGTGGATCTTGACATCGAGGTCTTGAGAGCTGATGACGGTGAAAATAGGTTATTATGGAGGAACGTAAGGTCCTCGAAAAAAACCCATCGACCAGAGGCATCATTCGGCACGATTCCCACATGCGAAAATCCGAGAGCGTCCCCGCCGGGAATCGAGCCCGGTTCGCCTAGGTGGGAGGCGAGTAGTCTAGCCATTACACCACCGCGGCTCCTAGGCAATTTTTGGGCTAACGTTGGGGACATGTCCAGGAGACTTCAGTCGGTTTACGTTATGTTAATTTTATGAATTCTCCCGTCCTTGCTTACCACCCATAGTGTTGACGCACATGAAATACCCAAGAGTAGATTAGCACACAAAGCCTTATTAGCGGGGCGGTGGTTCTTTTGATGTCAGCGTACTCATTCTCTGATTGGCTACGCAAGTCTCTGGAACCAGCCATGTGTCTGAGTGGCTACTACGAGCTGCTGCCAGTTGGCAAATAGCCCACCAGGCGCTGATTGACGGAGCAGCTTTCTGACATGTTCTTGGCCAGCGATGCCATTCTTGCCGGCGTGTTGGCGAAACGCGCTGCTGTTTCACCTCTGCGTTTTCAACGTGCCTGCATGCCCGGCGCTTTAATTGCGTTGCAAAGGGTTCGAAATACAAGTTTCCTGACGAAACTACTGAACGTGCGTCAAAATATCTACGGAAAGAACACACTCTTCATACGAGGCCTGTTGACTGCTTTCAAGACGTCGTGCGTATAAAAAAAATTGAGAGCATTTCAACATAGATAAAAACGGATTTTCTGAAGCACTGTATCTTAAAATATACGCGTCGAAGAGCCTTGCGTCTGAAATTGCTACAGACTTTCCGCCTGTGAAATGATAGGATCGCCGCTTCAAGTCCCACACGTAAACGCAGCACAACGGCAACACTGCACTTCAGTTCAGAGCCCTGCGCCTAAAGGCGATGGCGCACTTGATGTGCGTGGCAGCGTCGTCCTTATCGCTGTCACGCTTCTCGGCCTCGAAGGCGAAAAATAGTTCCAGGTAGGCGAGCCCTTTATAGTGCATTCGCGGTTACTTCGAACTTTTCGGAAGCCCTGCCAAATTTATACTTTCACGCTAATCATCCGCCTCATGCAAACAAATCTTAACGACGTTTAGACAATCACACCGAAGGAACAACGCGCCGCACTCGTGCGCACTCAGTTTAATCATATTTTGCATAAGAACTATTTCCTACTAAGCGTTACCAACACGTACATTTTATCTCGATTTTTTTTCGCTTTAATTAAAGATTAAATAATATAATTCATAAATAAAATATAAGAAAAATTTAGATCCAAAAAAATGAAATACTGTTTTTATCTTAAAAGAAGTATAAAACGCTTGTGATAAACGACATATTCAGGAAACAACCGAACACGTCACACATGGAGTTATTTTCCAAAGGTTTGATTTAAAGTGTGTGAAGGTACCGAGAATAAACTATAGTTACTCTGCGGCGACAATAGCCGTTAGGGAAAGGCGCTCGCTCGGCGAATGCACAAATCGATCTCGCGTGTCTGTGAGTCGGCCGGCTAGAGTGAGTGCGGCGATATTATTTTTACCTGTTGCTACGTCCCCCCTGTATTCCCCGGGCTGGCACCTGTTGCCGCAAGACGCCACATACGTAGATTCCCCCACCACAGACGACTCACAAGTTCTCCTGCGTTCTTTAATACAGACGGCGACTGGGGAAATATTGCGGATTCCAAAAATACGTAGCCCCCAGATATATATATATATTTTTTTTCGCGTTTGAGGCACGGCGATAAGGGTGACAATAACACGTGCGACAAGCACCCCTTCGCCCCTACGCGCGTGTCACTGAACCTGCGTGCAGTGCTTCCGGTATTACGCTCTCCTGCGCAAGCGAGATCTGCAACACTGGGGTTTTACTACACGCGATGAAAGCACACAGATTAAACTACGACTGTACGGTTTAGTTTTTTTCCTACCAATCAAGGCAACTGCACAGCGAAGCTCTAAAAATGCGATTTCTGGCCATTTTCACGATTATTTTCTCTTAGAATAAACTTACGTTTATAAAAACAAATCTTTACGGGCATAGATAATTTTTTAAATATTTTTTATGGCAGAAAGTTATATTCCCAGGCCATCATTTACTGAGATACGCTCGAACACTGATTTTACATACAATATAATACTAGTGCCGGATCAGGTGAGCGAAAGGATAGAGTTTTACATGTAAAATTATTGTAGGGCGTGTCTCAATTACCTTTTGCGATATCGCTTTCAAACAAATAAAAACACTTTATCCTTTGAAAACAAGAACCATTCTACATTAAGCAGGTAGGAGCAAATTGATAAAAAAATCTTAAATTATCCGCAATTTTCAGACTATTAAAATCTCACAAATAACGTTTGTTTGTAAATGTGGCTTGGGCAAAGCTGGACAGAGCGTTTTTGTTTGAAAGCGATATCGTGAAATGTGACCAAGACATGCCAAGAATTCGTCTTGATTATTAGTTGTATAAACTTGGTATTTATAGAAGCGTAACATAAGATAATTTCTAGTTTCTAGTAGTAAATGTGTATTTTATGTGTTGCCGGCTGTTTATAGGTGCCTTATGTTAATTTTTGACGTTCCAAGGAATAAGTATAAGTGTCGTGGATATCCTAACTGCCGCAGAAATGATCCTTTTCAGGTTACAGGGGCGAACAAAATTTCGTGTAGACTCGGCATTGTTCATTCGCGAAACCCGAAGCAATGCCTGTTAATGTTATCAGCTGGAACGATGTCAGCGTTATTACCTGTCTCATTGCACTGTTGACAGCCGACTAATGTCGAATGCCATGCGTTTAGAACCCCGGATCTCAATTCACTGGACTATTACCTGTGTTGGCGCCTCAGACCATTGTTTATGCAACTCCTGTTCCGGACATAGCAGCGCTTCGTCAGCGAGCAGAACAAGGTTAACAGCNCCTCAGACCATTGTTTATGCAACTCCTGTTCCGGACATAGCAGCGCTTCGTCAGCGAGCAGAACAAGGTTAACAGTAGATACGCGCTATGCCTGGAGTATTTGAACGCGTCAGACAATCAATGACGCGGCGTGTTCAGGCGTGCATCTAGGCTCAAGGTAGACATTTGAGTAGTACTTGTAGAGTGACGTATCACTACTGGTACACAAACACGGCTACAGTTACTCGAACTGGGATGTGTCAGGAAGACAATTATGAATACATTCAGTACAACAGTGGAAGGTCGGGAACTCGTAAACTATAGACTTAGGGCACATGTTCATAGGGATATGTTGTGTTGTTTTGGGGTGTACTATCCACTCCCCGATTACTTCGCACATATTTGTAATGATCCTGTAAAACTTCTGAGAAGTCGAAAACGGGTAAATTGTGTTTTCGGAGATTCCTTAGTAGCTTAGTAACACTAAATAAATCGTTACACTCTTTGCTTTAAAAGGTTGGTTGGCTATGTAAGTGCCTTAAAACTTATTTTAGTACTTTTTCAAATTCACAACTTTAAAAATGTACAAAAGGTGCGGATATATTTTCGATGATATGTTACTTACATTATATTGTTTCCTTGTCTGTAACCTTTAAACCAGCCGGTTTTCCAAAAAGTTAAAAAACATATTAGAAAAAGTTTCATTTCCCTTATAGTAGCAGAAAAATCTGTCAGATGTGAGCGGGATCAATAACTAAGTAACTTATTTTCGTATAATGTGCGGATAATGCAAAACATCGCGCTATGTACTTTTCCTTATGAGATCCTATATGGGGGGAAGGTTCGATAAGAATGGACAGTTTTCAAAAAATTATTAATCATAAATTTGTTTGATGCATGTACAACATATTCCGAAGAGAAAAAATTATGTAATAAATGTTTACACTTGTCCAAACTTAGGCTTTAGGTATCATAAGCTGAGACATTTTGATGGCTAAGTTGAAACATGTGCTTTCAGTGTTTTTTTTAACTGGCCATTAGTATTTCAGTAATTTTCGCACAGTTCACAGACAAAACGTCTAGTAATACTGACATTTGTATATGATTGATGAGTTTAGTCCTTACACTCATCACACATAAGCCAGTCTTCATTAAACGTTGAATATGGAACTTAACATACAATGCAGTGCAATTCCTCCTGTTTCGAAGTCACCACCTTTTTGATTTTCTGGAGTGAGTGGCAGAATTAGGGCGATCTCTAGGTCTGGTGCTTGGAAGCACATCAATTTTTGCCTGTTCGTTGAAGACTTTGCGTTTCGCTGTTCTTTAGAATTTACCAGACGTTGCTAGTTTTTCTCTTAGTTCAGTTTTATAAGACGTTCCTGCCAGTACAGTTGCTTCTAGTCATTGCCGACAGATAGAATTTGTGTTAATTATTCTTGCCACTGCTGAGACTGTGCCATCTTACGCAGCGTCCCGTCTTATAGAATTTTTAATTAAGTTTTAAATTACATTTTATAAATAATTAATTATTTCATAGGTCATTTTCGATCAACAGTGAATTGTGATATAGTGCCCATTCAAGTTTCACAGTAAACATCTTCGTGTTGCAACATTTAATCAGTTTCTTGCTAACAGAATCAGATTTTNTGCCCATTCAAGTTTCACAGTAAACATCTTCGTGTTGCAACATTTAATCAGTTTCTTGCTAACAGAATCAGATTTTTTCAGGACATCCAATATACATCGGAGGAAAACGTTCATCTGCAAGTTGGATAGAAAAAAAAAAGGCCTACTGCACGAGATTATTGCTGTTTTTATTTCTTGACGTATTCGCACACCGCTCCGACGGTGGCTGGAAGCTATCCACGAAAGCGCGGAATCAATTCCTTTTCCTCGTCGCTAAATTGCGTTTTAACTCGCTTCAGCTGCCCCCCTCCCCACCACCAACAACGCACCACTAGAAACCCCTCTCCCATTCGTTCGGCGAATGGGAATTAACCATTGGGGAATGAGGCTGGACTGGAAGAGGGGAAGGGGTATTCCCGATCCACGAATTAAATTAACACTTGTCCGCCGCGAGCAATAGGCTTCGCTCTTGTCTCGGCTCTTTCTCTCTCGCTCTCATTCTCGATCGCTCGCTCGCATTCGAGATAATACCCTGCCCGGATTAGTATTTTTCTTATTTCCTGGAGAGATCCGTCAATGAGCTTCTCACAAAGAGATCCCCTTCGCAGATCCGTGGCACCTACGTCCTGCTTGAAGGCAGGAGTGTGAAACACCAATTATAGTCAATGCATGGTTACTTCCAACTTTTCTGAAACCCTGCTACTGTTATACATACAGGATATTCCTCGGCTTCATGCAAACAGAGCTGAAACAAGTTTAGAAAATTACTCCAAAGGGACAGCGCCCTCAATTTAATAACATTTTGCCTAAGAACAATTTCTTACTAGGCATTATCAACACTTATATTTTCTAGCTGTTTTTATTAATAACAATTGTAGGCCCTAAATAAAATATTATAAATAATAGATTAAAGATAAGTAAAGTTTCAATTAAACTAAAATTGAGGGACTTTTTTGTTAATACAAGAATAAGAAACTTGTGATACATGACATATTTAGGGAACTACTAACCACTTCCTACATGTAGTTATTTTTCAAAGGTTTGATTAGAAATCGTGATGAAACCGTGAATAGACCATTATTTAAAATTTTCTCGGGTGGAAAATTTTGTTTCTAGATTCAGTAACGATCTGTGCTTTGAAATGTTTCTTTGGCGTGACTGTTAGTCCGCGAGGCTTGGGAATTCGCGGCAGGTCGTCGTCGTCGCGTGGGGCTGTGTTGACATTTCACGGAAGTGAGAAGGGCCGCGGTGGTGTAGTGGTTAGACTACTCGCCTCCCACCATGGCGCACCGGGTTCGATTCCCAGTGGGGCCACCTCCGGATTTTCGCATGTGGGAATCGTGCCGGACGATGCCAATGGTGGGCTGGTTTTCCTGGGGATCTCCCGTTTCCCCCGCCATTGCATTCCGGTGCTGCTCCATTCTCCCCTCGCTTCATCCTCATTGGCTCTCAAGATCTAGATGTTAAAAGCCGCCCAAACCTCCTCATTCACTCACGGAACCGAAAGAAGCTGGCACGTGACAACACCAAACGGCCGTTTGTGCCCAAGGTTGTTAAGGCCTTCGGACGGCGAAGCACCTGGTTTGAATCCCGAACAAACCAAAATGTGTGTGCTGTTTTAAATATTTTAATTTCATTTAGAGCTAAACATGTAATCCGTCATGTTATTGTGCCGACATAAAATTAACCACAGTCATAACTTCAGCTAACTGTTAATATCAAAAGCATTTTGAAATAAAATGGACCAGGCGACGAAGTTAGACACATTTATAATCTAAGTTTCAGGAGTGATCTTAAATTTCAATATCAGTTTCAAACTCTGATGCCATATTTCTAAGATAAGCGTATATGAAGAATTTTAACACTGCGTATGATACTTACCTTTTTATTTCTTTTTGCTTCAGTTCCACATTTCCGACACAATTTTAATTTAAATATTGCAACTGTTTTCTCTTATATGTCTTTGTATTAGTTTCTCCTGTAAGGAAGATGGCTTGTTGCACCTTCGTGACTGCCTGTGTGCGCAGGGAACGTAACAAAACTACCGCGTAATCTAGCAGATTATTTCGAATCCAGGGTAAGCGAAAGGTCATGAGCGCCATTTTCTTATGTAATCCCCTCACAGTACCACTACCCATCCCACTCTGGTGTAATATGGGGTTTATTTATTATGTATCATCCGCAGGTTGACAACAAGACCTCAAAGTAAAGATATCAAGACTAAAATTTTTAAAATTAATACAGGTTACAATCGTGATAACTTACAGCTGGTTTCTATTTTTCATGGTTTTTAGTATTTTTAAGGAGAGTTCTCCTGTTGTCCTGGAAGCAAAATACTAAGGATCCTCACAAGGTTGTGACATATATTCGAGTTTAAGTTTTCTTTTTTCAAATCTTATATCACAAAATTAGTGAAATTATTTTTAAATTTTAATGCCAATGGTATTGTAAGATTTTTGTAAGTACTTAAAGCGATTTATAACCTGACTAAGAAATTACCTTTTCTAGATCTGAGTTCATTGTGGCTGTTTTTCATTATATATCTTGCCCAGTTTATTGCCTTTCGCTAGTTTGTTAATGTTTTATTCACCACTAAGTTCTTCTATGGTTCCTGGCTTTTTGCAGTTCATTTCCATTTGTTTTTTGTTTCTTTTTGTTTTTCGGCTTTGTTTTCGGCAATGGACACGGTCAATTTAAATATTTATAGAAATCAAGAATGAAACGCGGTTAAAAGAAAAAGGATGTATGTATTCGGCCTTCCCTCAAAAAAAAAAATCTCGTCATTAATTCCTGAAAATTCATCCAGGCGCAAATGCATATTTTACTGTTAATTTTCTAACGGGAAGTTGTTTTAAACGACGTCGTGTCCAGGTAGTATACACGCATTCAAATAGTTACACAGTTTTGGTGGGCTCTTGCCATGTTTTTTTTTTTTTTTTTTCGCCTGGAGTTTGCGAGAAATGACTAGCGAGACGAGGAATGTACACTTCAGGCGGTCCCGTATGTGGTCAGCGACGCGCTGTGTGAACGATGCACATAAGCTCGAGCAAACAAAGAGAATGTGGCCGGGTGGCGATGTAGGCACACGCCCACACATAATGTGGCACACGTGGTGTGTTTGGCGAAGGGGATGGTCGGCTAGCGTGAACAGGGTGAGAGCGGAGGGGAGTGGGGTGCACGATCAGCAAACCCAAGACTAGAGCCCACACCGGACTAATGAAATGTTCATACACGCAAACGGCGGGAACAAACACTCCAGCCAATCAGAGCGCTGCAGCGAGGGCGGGATACGCTCTCTCGCAAACCCCTGCTCCTACGATAAAGGAAATTTTAATCTCCACTTTGGTTAAACTCCTTTCACAGGGTCATCATGATTCCGGCTGTCGACTTTTTTCTCCACGTGAATACGTCTTTAAAGTGAGAACGACAGATACCGTAGGTACCAGAGTGAAAACGACGATGTAACGTCTGCAGGCTGATCCGTTCTGACATTAAAGCGTGGCGTAGTGAATAATTACACTATTGAAAGATAAAAACGTGATCTCGTTCAATCGGTTAAACGATTATGATACGAGGATGACCGCGCATGAGCGAGGCGCTGGTGGGTGTCCGCGGCGACTGGCGGCAATCTTGGGCATGGTGAAAATTTCCGGGATGTATATCTCGTGGCGTATCATCTCGCCACTCCGATGTTTTAGCAAGCTGGTTTTGGTGCCAAACGAAATATATCGTCTAGACATATTGATAAGGAGCAAAATCCAAGAGTCCATTACGTTACTTCTATTAAAGTTCCATATCCCTGTGAAAATATTCCCCGCTAGCGAAGATGCCTATTGACGTAAAACCCACTACTGTGTCTCCGACACGTTTTTATGGACTTTGATCAGGCCACAGCTGGACAGCCTGCCTGATCACTCATTCAAACATTAATCTCGGACACGAACCGTCGTTGCCGAAATACCTCGCGATAGGAAAGCAGAAAGCCCCTCTACCGGCCAATAAACAGGGCGTTAAAATTGCACAACGTGTCCTATATAAGACAGCGTAACCCTAAGAACGGCGTCATCGGGGTATCGGAGTAAGAAGACGTCTGGAGACGGGTGTGTCCGGCCGTCGCTAACAGCCGCCTGAATCAGCCTACGGCAACATGGACCATGTGAAGACTCTCCAATTAACTTTTAAGGGGCTTGTTCCCTTAGCATAATTAGCTAACATCTTGTTACTTATTCGAAAAACTTGCCCCAAGTGATGTTTGTAGTTTAATAGTTGGTAATGTTAAATTATGTAATCGTAATGTTCTATAAAACCCCGTATTTTACTGTTATGCTCTACCTAAAACCGAGTAATGTACTACGCCCCATTAGCGCCTTTTACGTATCAACAAGTGATAAATCATGTCATAACAACATGCAACCATACCCAGATTGTACTTTAAAACTTGTATAATCAGCACACACTTTAATTTGATTTCGAACGTTCTAAAACCACTCCGTCATTGCCCTACCAACAAGTGGAGTGAAGATATTTGGGAGGCTCTAACGTCGAGATCTTGGGCGCTGATGAGAGTGAAGTGAGGTGAGTATGGAGCAGCGCCGGAATGAAAGAGTGGGGGGAAACGGGAGATCACCGAGAAAACCCGCCAACACGATTCCCTCTTGCAAAAATTCCGGGAGTAACCCCGCCGGGAATCGAACCCGGTTCACCTGAGTGGGAGGCGAGTAGTCTAACCACTCTGCAAGAGCAGCCGTCATTTTATTAATAACCGAACTCCAAGAAATTGCGCTGATAACAGCGCGCTCCTCCAGTTTTGAATTTGCCGCCACTCTGCCGTGCTTCGGATCTTGGTGCCCCTGCTTCTGCTCCGTCTCTACCTCCTTGTTAACCACTGCCTACACGCATTGCGTGATAACTAGCCTTCCCCACCTTACGTTTGTGTTAATGTTGACATAGGTCTTCTGGCACTCACTGTTTATTGGGCACCAACTCGTCGGCGCTTCTCCACAATTGATATAGTTACGTGATGTACTGGTGTAAAAGGTCGTGCTGCTTTGCAATACAGGTGGGCTAAATGTTTCAGATGAGATTTTTAAAAGTTTTTATGTCATTGTTTAAGGGCTTGTTAACTTCACTGGGATTTTCGCTGACCGTTTGTAATCAAAATTCCTTTTTGGCCTCCAGTTTTAAATTACGGTTCGGTTAACTTTACGCGGTGCAGCGACGGTGTTGTAAACGTTTTGATATTACCTTGTTCAAACTTTTTAATGATTTTCCTACGGTCAGGCCAAGGCGGTGATGTGTTGCAACGTAACGCGGAAGTCAAATGTACGGCACTGCTTTCGCTGGGTCGCATCTAGTTGAGGTTTATTCTTCACTCACTGGCAGAATTTTAATTAATTTTTACGTGTGGTTTTGGTTTTAAGGTGATCTTTACTACGCTTTGATATCTAGTCATAATAATTTGCTATTATTTTAATGTGTTTCTGGTAGACTATCATATAAAGGGGTTTTAGCCTTGGCNTTAAATTACGGTTCGGTTAACTTTACGCGGTGCAGCGACGGTGTTGTAAACGTTTTGATATTACCTTGTTCAAACGTTTTAATGATTTTCCTACGGTCAGGCCAAGGCGGTGATGTGTTGCAACGTAACGCGGAAGTCAAATGTACGGCACTGCTTTCGCTGGGTCGCATCTAGTTGAGGTTTATTCTTCACTCACTGGCAGAATTTTAATTAATTTTTATGTGTTGTTTTGGTTTTAAGGTGATCTTTACTACGCTTTGCTATCTAGTCATAATAATTTGCTATTATTTTAATGTGTTTCTGGTAGACTATCATATAAAGGGGTTTTAGCCTTGGCTCCTTATGAGCACATCCCCTATTGATTTTTACGTCAATATTTTTAATGTCTTTATTTTAATTGCCCGTGCCGGCGCCTTTGTTCAGCTCAATTTTGAGTGCGCATCATATACGTGGCTGTCCGTTGTGTAGCAGTTTTAACATTACGTGTGTTGATTATTTTCTTGTCAGGTATATATATTTTGGTGGCCATTTACATTAATTGTGGATATAGTTTGTTGGTTGAGGTTTTAAAGCCATGTTGCTTGATTTGTAAGGCCCTTTGACGTGATTATTGTTTTTTACATTTTCAGACAAGCTGAACTTGGGTAATGCTACTATATATTTTTACAATTTTGTAAATGGAATATATTATATGAGCTTTATTCTTAAAATAAATTTTGATTGCAAACACATTTGTAGTGTTTATGTTTGTAATAAACATTTGTACGTGACACAATATTGCTCTTAGTGAAGAGTATGTAAAAAGTTTTGGGAATATTTTGACGATCTCCAGAAANTTTTAAAGCCATGTTGCTTGATTTGTAAGGCCCTTTGACGTGATTATTGTTTTTTACATTTTCAGACAAGCTGAATTTTGGTAATGCTACTATATATTTTTACAATTTTGTAAATGGAAGATATTATATGAGCTTTATTCTTAAAATAAATTTTGATTGCAAACACATTTGTAGTGTTTATGTTTGTAATAAACGTTTGTACGTGACACAATATTGCTCTTAGTGAAGAGTATGTAAAAAGTTTTGGGAATATTTTGACGATCTCCAGAAANTTTGTACGTGACACAATATTGCTCTTAGTGAAGAGTATGTAAAAAGTTTTGGGAATATTTTGACGATCTCCAGAAAGTTAAGCTGACAATTTTTATACCTGCATATATTTAGTTTTTTAATTTTGTTTGGTTCTGGTTTAGTTTGCAAATCCGCCAATGAAAAATCAACGTGTCTAACACAACTTAAAACAATCAGTTATTTAACGCATTAGTTCACCGTAACGATTAAGTTTACACTAGTTACTATATTCGTATTGCATTTTATTTTGCATATGTTTCCTTTTGTACTTGTTTTATATCGGAAAGAATCCATAATACTGTTTGTATTAATATAACCTCAGTTTATGCGTCACTGACGTATTTGCAACATCTCAATGCTTCTACTGACGAATTCCAATTCACTGAGCATTGCTGTTGACTAAACGTTTTCAATTAAAGTTTAAGGATAGAATACTCAGTTAATGATATTGGCTGTTGTTTTTATTTTGTCTCACATATGCAGCCAAACGTCATTTAACTTAAAAGTGCGAGTATCAAGTAAGCAGTAAATTGTCAGTTTCTTTAAATGTATTTCTTCCTTTTAATTTATACAGCGATTTCCCATAAGCTTTAATCGTGTAAAATACCACTCACTCGTGAGTTGCGAACAGTGAATGATTAGCAGTTACCCAAATCCATCACATTAAGATATCACTGTTAAGAGGCTCGTCTACCTGGAACTTATTCCTGCGTTTGAGGCCAGAAGCTCGGCAGCGATAAGGGCGAAACTGCCACTTGCATCAACTGCGTCATCGCCACTATGCGTAGGGCTCCGAACTGGCGTAATGTTCTGTCGTTCTGCGTATGCCTACGGGAANCAACTGCGTCATCGCCACTATGCGTAGGGCTCCGAACTGGCGTAATGTTCTGTCGTTCTGCGTATGCCTACGGGAATTTCAGCAGTGACCCCATAATTTTATCGGTGGAAAGTCTGTAGCACTTTGTCGTTACTTATCCGCCAAGCCACGCAATTCCACACGTAGGTTCTTCCTTGACAGATGTTCTATTCATTGTCCTGCCGTGCTGGTTATCCTAAAATTTACTATTTTATATTTGTATGAAACGCCGTTCAACTAGTAGACATCGCTTGTAAGTACTCCTTACTAGCATAAACATTTTTTATACCGTATAGTTTTTACATTACGGTATGTAAAAATCGCCATTTCAGAGTACTTAGGACGCATAAATAAAATAAACGAAACAATTTACAGAAAATTAACAAGGGCAACTGAAAGAACACGTATGAATTAATTTCAATTTACGCTTAGCAAAATTTATTTTATAAAAATTATACACTACAAATGAAAAATATAGGAAAATGTTCTCATTTTAAGCAATTTTTGAAAATAGCAGAAATATTTTATAATGTGATTTCAAATATTTCTTGAAATAACTGAGGAGTATTATTCCATGTGAACTACTTCATTTCGGTAAGAGAGTGAGTTTTTATTATTTATACGTCCCACAAACACTATTAAAATTTGCAGTCTAAGCAAATTTCATGCCAGTAAATAGTACTTATAATTAATATCTTCACGTTGAACAGTATTGTATACAAATAAAAAAAATGTAATGTTTTTTTTGCTTGCTTATTCAAACTGCAGTTTTTGGAACTCGACACGAGTATAGGGACATATAAATTATAAAACAGCGCACATAAGTCCAAAACGCGTCGGGGGAGTCCATTGTCGCTGCACGAAGGGGTGCGGTTGTTCAGTACAGTGGTGACAGCGGTCGAGGAAGGTCAGGCGAGACCTGCTCCGCGCGTGCATATTACCTGTCGAAAAAGAGTACGTCTCGCAGCACGGTATTTAACCAGTGGCTGCACGAAGATTATTTTCTCATTTGAACCTTACTATAGCAAGAATTTCACTGAACCCCCGCAGCGGAAGACTACTACAAGCTGTTCGCGGTAAACAGGGCACTATTGAAATCAACTTTTGAAAATGGTCACTGCCACTACCTGAGCACATTTTAACGGGCACAGTGTCTGGCAGGTGCCCAGTCAAGTTGGTAACGACGGAGTGAAAATAGTTCGATGCATCAAAGTTGAATTATATGTGATAGGTAAACATCTGTAAATAGTTAAATTATTAATTTTTCTTTCTGGTTTTTATGCATGGAAGCGTGAGACTTGGTAAATCGGTAAAATATTTACTTTGCTAGTAATGTAAAATTTGCACTTGAGAGGCGCATGAATAAAGTGATGAGGTATATGGCAATGATAAATTTACGTATGGTGGAGGGATACACTAATGTGCGTACGAGTATACCTTAAGCAGGGTTTTTCAGAAGTGCCCAGTTTACCGTGAACAGCGTACAGAGGTTCATCCGAAGAGCGCTCCCACGTGAGACTTGCTACGTCGTGGACGTCAGTCGACTGTCGGACGACTCGGGGCGGCGCCCTCGCAATCTTATTTCCCTCGCATCGCCATGCATTATTCATGGCCCCAGGTCCGGTGTGNTATAATTAATATCTTCACGTTGAACAGTATTGTATACAAATAAAAAAAATGTAATGTTTTTTTTGCTTGCTTATTTAAACTGCAGTTTTTGGAACTCGACACGAGTATAGTGACATATAAATTATAAACCAGCGCACATAAGTCCAAAACGCGTCGGGGGAGTCCATTGTCGCTGCACGGAAGGGGTGCGGTTGTTCAGTACAGTGGTGACAGCGGTCGAGGAAGGTCAGGCGAGACCTGCTCCGCGCGTGCATATTACCTGTCGAAAAAGCGTACGTCTCGCAGCACGGTATTTAACCAGTGGCTGCACGAAGATTATTTTCTCATTTTAACTTTACTATAGCAAGAATCACACTGAACCCCCGCAGCGGAAGACCACTACACGCTGTTCACGGTAAACTGGGCACTATTGAAATCAACTTTTGAAAATGGTCACTGCCTCTACCTGCGCACATTTTAACGGGCACAGTGCCTGGCAGGTGCCCAGTCAAGTTGGTAACGACGGAGTGAAAATAGTTCAATGCATTAACGTTGAATTATAAGTGATAGGCAAACATCTGTAAATACTGAAATTATAAATTTTTATTTCTGTTTTTTTTATGCATGGAAGCGTGAGACTTGGTAAATAGGTAAAATATTTACTTTGCTAGTAATGTAAAATTTGCACTTGAGAGGCGCACGAAGAAAGTGATGAGGTCTATGGCAATGATAGATTTACGTATGGTGGAAGGATACACTAATGTGCGTACGAGTATATCTTAAGCAGGGTTTTCAGAAGTGCCCAGTGAACAGCGTCCAGAGGTTCATCCGAAGAGCGCTCCCACGTGAGACTTGCTACGTCGTGGACGTCAGTCGACTGTCGGACGACTCAGGGCGCCGCCCTCGCAATCTTATTCCCCTCGCATTGCCATGCATTATTCATGGCCCCAGGTCCGGTGTGTCTGCAGACGGTGTCCTTATTACACTCAGAGTTACGGTCGCGATGACATGCCTCCTCCCGCCCTGCGCTCGAGACGTACATTCGGTTTCTCGTGATCCTGGAGCCGCGGCGCCGTAGCGGCTAGGGCGCTCGCATTCCACCAAGGCGAACAAGGTTTGATTCCCGGCGGGGTCCCTCCCAGATTTCCGCGCGTGGTAATAGTACCGGACGATGCCGCTGGTCGGCGGGGTTTCTCGGGGGTGTTCCTTTTCACCCACCCTTGCATTCCTGTGTAGCTCCACACTCACCTCACTTCACACTCATCAGTTCTCAAGACTCCGTCCAAACCTCTCCACCCCATTTGCACTCCTGGGGTAGAGTTCCAAATGCGTCGTAACTTTATGCGTACAACTCATTGTTTTTGAACCACTACTAAGGTATTAACTTCCGACCCTTAGTTCTATACATTTGTATTTCTCCAGGACATATTTTTCCTGAAATAAAGGAATTACAGTTAGAGATACAGTCAATATGGCTTAGGTTAGGTTAGGTCAAGTTAGGTTATGTTAGGTTAGGTTAGGTTATGTTAGGTTAGATGAAGTTATGTTAGACTACACTGATTACGTAAAAACTAACTTAGGATGTCATAATAAAGTACAGTGTATGGTTTCATTTATTAAAAAAAAAATTTTCAGCTGAAACGATGTACTTTTGATTTACTAGCATGCGTCATGCGTCTCAAGTGTAGTGGAGTTTCTGTGAACTGCAGGAGCGCTTCGGCTCTCAAGACTTCGATGTTTAGAGCCGGCCAAATCTCTTCACTCACTCCCTCACTCCAGGAGTGCTGTAAGCCGTCAATACTGTGTTTTTTCAGCTGTAACCAAGAGAGCTGTGCGCTTGATACAAGCACGCCTCAAGCATGTAGCTCTTTCTCCGCGGTGAACCTGCACCCGCCGACAGCCAGGCCGAATTCTGTCACCTCTACAGTGCACAACGGGAGCGCGGTTGTGTAGAAGATAGACTACTCGCCTCCCACCTAGGCAAACTAGGTTCGATTTCCGGTGGGGTACCTTCTTGATTTTCGCATGTGAGAATCGTGCCGGACGATGCCGCTGGTCGGCGGGTTTCCTCGGGGATCTCTCGTTTACCCTTCCCCTTCAATCCGGCGCTGCTCCATACTCACCTTACTTCACCCTCATTGGCCCTCAAGACCTCGTTGTTAAGAGCCACCCAAATCTCTTCACTCACTCACTCACTCACTACAGTGCGCAATATGCGCTAGGAATTTTTCCGATACCACGTCTTTCTACTTTCGCCAGATTACGCATCAACTGCATGTCATCTGGAGCAGAAATACTTGGTGCGATGAGCACGGGCGTCGTCACGAGTTTTTCCAAAATGAGGCATGGGATAAAGAATAATTTTTCATCAGAGCAGTGTGAGATTACAGCCGATTTTCACACTAAATAAATTCAATAATCATCCGTAACGTGCCATATCATAAAACTAATTAATTTATAACTTATGAAACATAATATTAAAATATTTTTGAATAATGTTTAATATAAAACGCAATCAATCATCAAACTAAATTTATGAAAAAAACAGGAATAAATCAGTTTAGTTCAATCACAAGTCATTCTATGTAGGTACAGAGTGATTACAAACACTAAAAATATTAATAAACGATTGTTATAATACATCTCTTACACTTCATATAAAAGACCCAAGGGGGGGGGGGAAGTGGCCATCCCCTACTGATGCCGATGGAGATAACGTCACGTGCTGACTGGTCGTCACTTTGACGAGTGCTTTATCTGCTTAGGGCCATCTGCGCTGCTTGTCTAGTTCTTTGGTTATTGCATATAGTTGAGCCTACACATATCTTTGCCTTATATGACCTTTGGATTTTATAGCACATTGCAATTTTGTAATATTTTGTTTGTTGTAATATTTTATTAGGGTAGTATTTTATTATGTAATAAGTTGCTCATGTTTTGATATATAATCTAAAATAATACTTGTGTACAAATGTTTCTGGGAACTTCTTCTAAGCGTGATAGTTCTCGTGTTTGCCGCAAGTCGCGCCACCGCCTGGGAAGGAGGGTGTACGTGACAAAGGAAGTGGGAGTTGAGCTTGGAGTGGAGAATTTTTTTATTTGTGGAAACTTTGTAGCAAATTTCAAAGCAAAGACCTGCAATAGTTTTACAGGAATCCACCCTAATTTGTTTAAGCTATGATATTCAGAAGATATCNTTTCAAAGCAAAGACCTGCAATAGTTTTACAGGAATCCACCCTAATTTGTTTAAGCTATGATATTCAGAAGATATAATTTTTGGCCACGTTGAAGAGCTTCAAAGCAGTGTTTGTAACAAGCGTAATCTATTGAAAGTTGCATTCCGCCCTATCAGAAGTGTAATTACTTCATGCGTGCAAACAGATTGTCCGCACGTGATATAGTTCATTTTTAAAACCTGTATTATAAACACACTGCAACCCAGTTCGCTCCCCAGGTAGACGGCCACCTGGCGCTTCGTAGCATGTTGGACAAACACGTTTTTACTAAACAAAACTATGAAACATAACAACGGTATGTTTTGCGTACAAAAAGAAACACACCCAATGNTTTCAAAGCAAAGACCTGCAATAGTTTTACAGGAATCCACCCTAATTTGTTTAAGCTATGATATTCAGAAGATATCATTTTTGGCCACGTTGAAGAGCTTCAAAGCAGTGTTTGTAACAAGCGTAATCTATTGAAAGTTGCATTCCGCCCTATCAGAAGTGTAATTACTTCATGCGTGCAAACAGATTGTCCGCACGTGATATAGTTCATTTTTAAACCTGTATTATAAACACACTGCAACCCAGTTCGCTCCCCAGGTAGACGGCCACCTGGCGCTTCGTAGCATGTTGGATAAACACGTTTTTACTAAACAAAACTATGAAACATAACAACGGTATGTTTTGCGTACAAAAAGAAACACACCCAATGNAAACACGTTTTTACTAAACAAAACTATGAAACATAACAACGGTATGTTTTGCGTACAAAAAGAAACACACCCAATGCGAGTACGGAATGATATTTCCAACATATCATGCATGTTAAGTATTATTTTGGAGGCCTCCGTCGGATTTATAACAGGTTTTTCTTTAGACTGTTGTGTCTTAAAACACGCAACTCAGACACGAGCCAATACATTTGCTACAGATTTTCCATCAACTAAAAGATAGGGTCACAGCTTCAAGTCCAGTACGAACACACAACAAGATGAAAACACTGCACGCCAATTCAGAGCATCGTGTGTAGCCCTTATTGCTGTCTTGTTTCTTAACTTCGAGCGCAAAAATAGTTGTAAGAAACGATCGTCTAAGTTTGAAAGAAACAAGGCATTTACAATTGTGTAAGCTTATTTATTCTACAGGTTGTTTCAGTAAAAGCGTGCAAAAATGAAACTGCGAATAGCGAGCGCACCACGGAAAGTTTTGAGAGCGGGAACGTGTGGTCTGCGAAGCCAGCGAAAGGATATATGGGTGAAAACTTGTCGCACTCGAATACAGGTGTCGTGTGCGGTTATTTATTGGCAGTAAATGCGTAAACTTTTACAGGTAGAGGACCATCCCATAAGCGGACCAGAGTTAATGTATGAGTTTGTATCTCATAACAGTTTGCTCAAAGTGACGGCCACCATCCTCGATGCAAGCATGGCAACGGCGTGGGAGATCCTGCCACGCCCGTTCAAATATCCCACGCGCGGTCTCACCACGATGTTACGCACCACCTGTCTAAACAATAGCCGGGAAACAGGCCACAGACGAGTTTGTAAACTATATAAGCATAACATCGGGCCGAAATGGAATTCATCAACCACCGGAGAAATGCGAAAAGAACGACAGAAAATGCGGGTCCAGCTAACCAAAGGGCATTCAAGTGTAATTAAAACAAACTACGAGCAGACTCCACCTCCAGCGCACAACGGGAGCCAATAAGAACGGATTACGTCAACACACACACACACGTAGAGAGGTGCGAAGAGTGGACGGGGCTACGAGGGCTGTGAGCNACTGTCATTTATAATTCTTGGTACTCCGTTTTCCACCACAGGAAAACCTATGTCTAAATGACCTAGAACCTAAAGGAACCGTGCCTATAGGAGAACCTAGACTACGCAAGAAAGTAATTATATTCGTGAAACTACTCGTGCGGGTAAGGGTCTCCCTCTATTTGATACATTTTTTGTGTTGAGGGAATGTGCAATGGCCGTTATGCCACAAAAGTGCTGACGTCTCGGAAAATAAGTAACTTTTTCGGAATTTAAAGCGGCGGCTTCCATTATTGTAATAAGAAAATATATCTGAAAATGTATTGCAGCACTTAGGTGACTCGTATTCTGATGCGTAGAAAACAGACGAAAAGTAGACTACATCTCCGAAACAGTTTTTTTTTTTTACAATTTATTTACAGATTTGAGCAAATCTCGATGGTCGTGCCAAATACGCGCCAGATTCCCAAATGAGCGATAAAGGTTATATCTGTGGTACATATCAATCCGGATTTAAATCTTCAAGTCATGCGTTTTAGATTGTGTATTGGTTAGAACTGTAATCACAACGGGCAAGCTACAAAATAATAAGTACATTTGTAGTAGTCTCTGATTCACAACATTGTTGTATAATTACATTTACTATAACTTTAGGTTAGTGCCACATTTTAAGTTTATTTTAGTTTGTGTTTATAAGGTTGATCGACACACCCACCTTGTGTTGATTCATCGCCGTAGGCTGGTCGTCAGTTTCGGAAACGGTGTTCGTGCAAGATGGCGCCGCGCCCAGTGCAGCATCTTCTTGTCTCGGTAGCTGCCTACAGACAGACAGCTTTCCTGGATGATATGTGCCTTTATTACCTATTCTGTCTTGTAAACTTGTCCGGTTTTACCTTGCGCCTCGTGGCGAAACTGCTGATGGCTTGTTTGGTTCCCGTCGGCCCGCGTTTATTTGTCCTCGGGGCTAGCCTCGTATTGACATTCTTTCGGCGCTGGTGTTTGCAAATTGTCCTAAATACGGCGGCGTGTATGGCATAATCGCGGTTTCTTCGCACTTTTTGACTCAAACCTTTGGAAAATCACACAATGTATAACGTGTTTGGTTATTTCCAAATTATGTAATGTATCACAAACGTTTAATACTTGTCTTAACATTAAATTACCTTATTTTTGTTTAAATTTAAATTTTATTTATATTTTATCTATAAATTATTATTTTTCATTTATGATAAATACGGATAAAAACAGTGAGAAAATATGTTTGTTGGCGNTAAGAACGGATTACGTCAACACACACACACACGTAGAGAGGTGCGAAGAGTGGACGGGGCTACGAGGGCTGTGAGTGACACAGTAGGCGAGTGTCATCAGGCTGGTCAGCTGCGGGTTCTGGAGCGGCGACGTCCGACATCGGGGCAACGAGTCCAGGGTGCGAGACTCGGGTGAGCTCCCTCTCAACCATGCTCCTTTCCGCCAACTAATTAACCATCACTTTTCTCCTTTTCCCTTGGCCACTTTGTTTGTATCCTGAGGAAAGTCTGTAGTGTTGAGATTCCAGTAAATGCTTTAGTCCCTCTTTGATTAATTAATTGTCTTATTAGTATATCCTGATGCCTTATCCTATCCCTCAATAACATAACAGATTATGAGCTGGTTAATATCATAACTACATGCAGCTACAATTCTGGCAACCATGCCCGTGTCTGTGTCTACGGGGGTCTCGTACACAAGTGATATCAGATATCACCTCAGGAAATAATCTATTGAATGTATGTCGGGTAACCTCGCAGGCCATGGAATCAAGCCTTCCAGTCCAATCCAACGACCAGTGAGTGAGTGAAGAGATTTGGGCGGCTCTTAACCACTAGGTCTTGAGAGACGATGAGGGTGATTGAGGTGAGAATGGAGTAGCGCTGGAATGGAAGGGCGGGGGAAACGGGAGATTCCCGAGAAAACCCGCCGACCAGTGGCATCGTCCGGCCGGGGATTGAACCCGGTTCGCCTTGGTGGGAGGCGAGCAGGCTAACCGTTCAGCCACCGCGGCCCCTACAGCGACCAGGAAATGTAGCATCCAGATGACTGAGGACAGGCGCGCTGAAGTGGTGGAGGTGCACCGTCATGCTGCAGCCACATTCTCTGACTAACAGCCAAGGGTACGTCCTCCAACAACTCAGGCAAACACACTGCGTGAACCGCAAGCACTGTGGTACTGTAGGGACGACAGAGCTACCTTCTGGGCGATAGGTGAACCACAAACACCTCATGGGTAGCCTAAATGATGGCTTCGCAGACCACACGCTCCCTATATTAAAAGACTTCGTGTAGCGGACCCTATTCCCCAGTTCCAATTTTGCACGCTATTCTGAAACATTCTGTGTATCATCGCTCCCGGAAGTTTNTAGCGGACCCTATTCCCCAGTTCCAATTTTGCACGCTATTCTGAAACATTCTGTGTATCATCGCTCCCGGAAGTTTTACTTGTAACCACGTGGTCGTCATAGGCTATGCTACTGTCATTTATAATTCTTGGTACTCCGTTTTCCACCACAGGAAAACCTATGTCTAAATGACCTAGAACCTAAAGGNACTGTCATTTATAATTCTTGGTACTCCGTTTTCCACCACAGGAAAACCTATGTCTAAATGACCTAGAACCTAAAGTAACCATGCCTATAGGAGAACCTAGACTACGCAAGAAAGTAATTATATACGTGAAAGTACTCGTGCGGGTAAGGGTCTCCCTCTATTTGATACATCTTTTGTGTTGAGGGAATGTGCAATGGCCGTTATGCCACAAAAGTGCTGACGTCTCGGAAAATAAGTAACTTTTTCGGAATTTAAAGCGGCGGCTTCCATTATTGTAATAAGAAAAGATATCTGAAAATGTATTGCAGCACTTAGCTGACTCGTATTCTGATGCGTAGAAAACAGACGAAAAGTAGGCTACATCTCCGAAACAGTTTTTTTTTTTTTTTTTTTCAATTTAATTTTATATGGAACAGATCTTTTTTGTATTATGATAAAGTCATTTCATATTATTACAAATTATTTAAATTTTCTGTTTACTTCCTTTGCTGTAGAAGGCAACTAATAGTGCAGATTACATATTTATATTTTTATATGTGTTCCATTATTACAATTTTTAATATAAATGTTTTTAGAGCTTTTTTGTTAAAAGTTAATCAACGGAACAAATAAAATAAATAGTCGTTGTATTACATTTAACCACTCGAAATACTGTAGCTATCAAAATATTTGCAAACTTATGTTACAGCTAGACGTTACTGTCTAGTCTTTGAGTGATTTTTAAAATTCCTGTCCTTGCAGAGAATCGAGTCCATCCCAACTGATTGCGATAGTGCACTGTGTTGTTAGGATGGTAATTTAAAAACAGAGGGGTCAAACATTTATTGTCTTTCGTATAGGCCGAGTGTTTATGATCCTGCAGAAGGGAAGGGAAAAGGACAAAGTAGCCCACATGTTTGTTACGTTATGCTTGAGTAAAGCATCTCGGAACTGCCTACGCCTTTTATCCAGTCTTTTCAGCGACAGCCTTCCCTGGAACGTGCTCATGTATGCTTCCTACAAGCCCAAGCCAAAGATAGAATGCTGTACATTTTTATTACTGAAACATTCTCATACTATAAAAAATAACCAAATTTTGATTAAAAACATTTTATTAGCTATTTTTAACCTTTATACTGTTTCATCCATTTTTTTGTTACTTTATTCCTATTAAGTTATTCAAATGCAGTAAGTAATACAAAAACAATATTTTGAGATAGTCCGTAAATTTTTTTACATGTTTATTATCTATTTACTGTTTTAAATGATTCAAGAGAAATTTTAACGCTTTAACGTTAACTTACACTAAAACTTCTAATCATAATTGAGATATTTTCTTTTGTATATAATTTGCCTGCAACAAGTTACATCATTAATTATGTTTAAATGATTTTTCATTTAGTTACTCGCTGCAACTTTAATGGTGTTTATTGTTTTTGATGTTATTGCTGGATAAGTGTTTTATTTGAATTTTCACATTTTGGGGACACGGTAGGATAGGAATTAATTAGGGCTATGTGCATGTTCGTCCATTGAAGTTGCCCACGAACCAGGATTTGTTGTATAGCCCTACTGTATTTAATGTGCCAGTCGATGTGTTACGTCTGCACCGTCAGGCTGGGCAGCAGTGGTGTAAATTGGTCCGTGTAGTCTGCCAAGGGAGTGGGAGTCCACGGGGGGCATTGGCCTCGCCATATGCTTTTAACATCTGAAATTGTCAGTGTAGGTAAAACATTTAAGTGCTCAAAATAAAAGCTTGAAAATTGAT
>NQII01005489.1:99072-158431 GCA_002778355.1 Clitarchus hookeri
TAACTAGGACCTCGAAAGTGCTCACTTTACCGTGAACAGCCTACACGATCTAATGAAGACAACACAGACGAAAACTGAGACGGAGGCAAGTATGTAAGCTCAAAACTAGACGACGCAACGAAGAAAGCACGGAAGGACATACAGTTTTCTTGGCGAACAAGTAGCGACGTCTCCGAAACTGGCATCTGTTCCCGTCTTCAGGCAAATTGAATACGCTAGTCTTGGCTTGTTCTCGTGTGTGCTTCTTAGTGTAATCCTCTATGTTTTCCTAGACGACATAGCTCTGCATTGTCGTTTGTCCGAGGTGTAACTTTCATGTAATAACCTCCCCCAATTGCGAGCGTTATTCAAAGAACAGACTTTAGATGGATGTCGCCTGACACTAAGGTTTGCATATTTACCCTCTTTGGCTTCTAAGGAAAGTAGTTGCTTGTTGACATACTGTGGCTGACCTATAATCTAATTAATGTGATAACGTTGATACGAAATATCGGATATGGTATTTAGGTTTGATAAATTAGTAATTACTTTTCTTACATTATCTCCTTATTGCACGCAAAATGTTTGATAACAAAATTAATTGAATAATGAAGTTCTACATCAAGATACGACAAAAAATATTAATTTAATCCAAGTCACATGTACTGTGTATTAATGCTAAAATTAGCTCAGATATTTAAAATACTGCGATCGGAGCTAAATATTACGAACCGGAGATTTAGGCAGGCCTCAATGCTCAAGTAGATAGACTTAATTCTAATTTAAAATTATAATCCATCATGTCTGAATGCTTTATTTCAGCGACTTTGATATCATACGTGNTAGGCAGGCCTCAATGCTCAAGTAGATAGACTTAATTCTAATTTAAAATTATAATCCATCATGTCTGAATGCTTTATTTCAGCGACTTTGATATCATACGTGTCTGTCGAGGATAAGAACAAATATTCAGCGTTACCTTTTGGGCGGCAGTGACATTTTTTTGAAGAAAGGACAATGTTTACACCTGCAAAAGTATGATCACACAGAAGACGAAATGTGTCAGGTTTACTAGAACTCTGCCATCGTCTGCCTGGAGAGAGTTATTGAAGTTATTATTTACTAAAAAGGAGTGCATCTAAATTCAATGAACAGCATCGTTCAGACATGGGCAAGCACCTTAAGTGCGAGTATACAATTTATTCTCCGAAATTAACTGTTCATATTGTCGTGTGCTTCATTCTGGTCGGCACGCATCAAATAAACAGCATGAACAAAAACTGGCCTAACCACAAACCAACCTGCACAGACAAAATGCCTTTACCACTTTCTTTATAAAATTAACTGGAATCAATTTAACAGAATTACTTAAATATGNGGGGGGGGGGGGTAGGAACTGTCATCTTTTCTATGCATAGAACAAACATTTCACTTCTATTATACCAAGATAAATGCAGATGAATTGAATTTTGAGACAAAAATGAAGAAGATTTATTAATTTCACTGTTTAAACTGTATTACATCACATCGTTCAAAATATTCGCTTACTACTAGCACACACGCATATGGCGACGGTAATTTCAGCTGTCAACTGTTTACTATGCTGAAATCAAAAATACCACACCAGAATTACTTTTCGTCTCTGTATATCTAGTTCCACTGTGGTATAATTATTTCACGGTTGTAAGCGTGCAACGAAAACAAAAAAATCTGCCGTCTGCTGTACGAGGTTCAAGGTTTGCTGAATATTTTATAAGTTGTCTTAGTTTTGGCTCTCATGACTATTTTGTATTCTTCCGACAGTTTGAAATATTAATATTGCCATTCATATAAAAAGCACGTTGAAATTTACACAAACATAATTCTGTTACTTTCTCTATATTTTAAATAGTACGTATGAAACCCAAAAAGAAACCAACTTCACTTGTCAATAATTTCAGAACAACACTTTCCATAACTCTGTGATGGTACCGTTTTCATTTCGCGAGGATCCCGTAATTAAATCGAGCATATTTACGTGTTGCAGTTAATTTGAAATATAGTATTTCTTAACGTAGAAAATAATTGCTTTAATAGCAATTTAATTACGATTGTGTGTACAGTCTTACTATGTGTCCAATTAAATAAATTTATATTAATTTATATTGACAGGTAGCAATAACAAGAAATTATTGAATGTTCGATGACTTAAAAAAAAAAGTTTAATATTTCGGTTAAATTTCTTTGTCGGAAATAAAATTCATAATAATAGTCTAAACGATAACACTTCTGTAAAAATATATATTTATACGTATAGCACAAGAACAAAGTTTTTCTGGACCACTCGTCAAAACCACGCAAATGGGCTGTATATTCAAATCTTCCTCCTTTAAAGTGGTAAAATAAATACAGAAAACAAAAGTTATTACAAATTCTTTCCCCTATTTTATTTTGGGATAACCCAAGTTTTATCGCCCATGGAGCAAGAACCGACTACGCTTTTCAGCTGCAGAGATCTTCAGTAATGATATGTGTCGAAGCAGGTACATCCTACAGATGCACTTCTCTGGTTGTCGTGATGGGAAAGTAATAATCCAGACCTCTGAATATTATTCCCTCTCGTCGCTAGTAAACGTCAGAGTCACACAGATGCCGTGAAGAAAAAAACGAACGAGTAGCCCATCCACCGGTACGACGATGTGTTACGTTACGTTGTTGCATTACGTTACGTTGAGTTTCAGTAAGTTATGTTGTGTTACAATACGTTACGTTGCTACGTTACGTTACGCTGTATTACAATACGTTATGTTGTGTTAGAATACGTTATGTTGTGTTACATTACGTTACGCTGTGTTAAATTACGATACTTCGTATTACATTACGATACTTTGAATTACATTACTTTGCGTTGTACACTCCAAGCCCGAAACAGTGATATCAATCAGTGAAATAGCATTCACTGAAAGTCAGTTGATAAACTACTGCCGACTGGTGAATCAAGTGGAATTGTTGGCATTCAGTGGGAATCACAATTAAATCAGTGAAATTTGTTATTTGACACTGATTATCAGTCGTTCAATTTTCACTGTTTTCTCTGTTTTGATTCTGTTCGCACTGTTTCAATTTTAGAGTGTATTACATTACGTTATGTTGGGTTACATAACGCTGTCATTGTTTTCGCTTGGACATAACAAGTTTCGGAGAAGAGTTTGTTACAAATGTTGGTTTTAAAATGTTCAACCAGCTATAGTGTCCTGTTTTCGAGACGATATTGTTTATTGCTCCACGTCTACCGCCGGCGAGGCTGCATTATGGAAATCGTCATTCTGTTAATAGCGCTTATTTCTTGTTCGCTGCTTCCTCGCGAAATCACAGTGGCAGCCTGACAAGATGTTAAAAGCGGATTATTTACTCTGGCGTAATCTCGACCATCGCCAGAAATAAAATACGTCCGCCGTAAAGGCGACCTGTCGAGACGATCTCGAGCGAATTGTTATTTATTCCGTTTACATCGGTTTATCGCACGCGCAATTCATCATCTCACGCCAGTTCTAAATTCAAGAGTGATATTCAACCTTCCCCACATAAGGAAGAAACATATTTCCACGTTATAACAATATAAATGGTATAAATGAGGGCGGCAGTTAAATAAACAAATCCGAAATCCAGTACTCTCGTTTTACGCATGGGGCACAGTATTTCTGGTTGTTAGAGCGCTATTTTGTTTTCTGGTTATTGTCAGTTGTAATGTATATGCAATTAATTCATTATTTATACGAACGCAGTTGAGTTGAAGAAACTGCTCTCATTAAATAAGAAAAATTGACAAATTACACAAAGGCGGTAAAGAACTCTTAACGCCACTAAACCAGCCTTTCTTCTGTGTACTTTTCGTACAGAAAACTCAAGTAATTATAGTCCATAATTAACACTTCTTTCCTCATTTCACATTAAAAAAAAATTTTTGACGGTTGGATTTTATTAGCAATCAATGCGCAACACGGCGCGCAAAAAATCCTGGTTATTTAGGTTTGAGTTCTTGATCATTTTTCAGATATTTCTCAGGTAGTCCAAAGAAAATAAATAAAAATAAAGTTGTTATAACACCAATTTTAAAGGGGCCGCAGTGACTAAGCGGTTAGCCTGCTCGCCTCCCACCATGGCGAACCGGATTCAATCCCCGGCCGGGTCACTCCCTGATTTTCGCAAGTGGGAATCGTGCCGGACGACGCCGCTGGTCGGCGGGTTTTCTCACAGATTTCCCATTTATTCCCCCTCCCCCTGCATTCCGGTGTTGTTCCATTCTCACCTCATTTTTTTACCTTCGTCGGCTCTCAAGACCTCTTTGTTAGGGGGGCGCTCAAATCTCTCAACTCAACTCAACTCAACCAATTTTACGCGGACAAAGAAGCTTTAAGGCCTATAAGAAGTCCATACACGCACTAAATGACGAACTATTCTTAGTAATAGTAAAAAAAAAAAATGGAACNTTCACTTATTATTCAATTGTAAAATATGACACAGCTCCACTTTGATGTTTCGCAACAGATAACTGTACATTTCGCATATATCACATGGGACACTCTCTCCATTGTAGCAGAACAATACAAGAATATTTTAAGCATTCAGCTGCATTAAGATCCGTCTATTGGCAATAATTACAATATCTTAGCCGTAAATATTGCTATTGTTGCACACTTTTATATTTCAACTAAGGTTCGAATGTTTCCTAATTTTATTTAAAAAATGAATCAAGTGGTTTTTACAGTTTCTTTAATTTCTGATAAAACATGCTTTACATGTATTGCATGTAACTCTTAATATTATAGGGGTAGAATTTGGCATGTGCAAGCAAGACGTTCATGTGTGTAAACTGATCAGTTCACGTCAAGAGAGATACCTGCTGGTTTCATTTTTTACAAGGCGTAACTGTAAAACCTGGCAGAGGTTTAATTGAATTTTGCTTTATCCACTATTCTCATAATTCTCCAGAGCTTTTTGCAGTGCAACTTCAAATGTAATGTGTAAACCGACGAGATGACACACTTATACACTATGCACACAACAATATGCAACAATGTGTGACACTAAACGTAATGCAAAATAAAGATAGACTGAGAGAGAAAGGGGTTCTCTGCACCTCTGTGTATATGAGAATGACGTTGCGACAGCTGTTGTACGTGTAACGAATTTTCTGGTTAGAGTGCGATCCTTAACTGTGCAGGCACGATCATTCAAACAGAGTACTAAATTGGTGTGCTCATTGATAATCAGAATTATTGCCCCTTTAACTCCTTGATAACACAAAACAGCGTGCGAACTGGAAATCAGATTCACCTTAGTGATCATTGAAGGCAGTCTGACAAATTACTTTTGACCGGCCCCGTCCAGACTGTAAATAGGAATACACACACACACACACACACACACATTATATTACCGATCTTAAGTAACGTGTATCATTTGTACATCCAGCAACACGCAATACTTGAAGACAGAGCAAATACATACACAAACAGGGACACTAGGAGAACAACTTACTATCTCTACGAAATGACAACAATGGGAGACTGTGTTTAACATAATGTCTGGAAGTTTAATTGAGCTCAGAATAACTTGACTTTTCCCAGAAAAAAAAATTCATCCAAATGACAATACACATTATCAGATTATCTGTGGCTTCGAAAATACTGACAGCATAATTGAAATATTTCTGCTTGGGGTAGTGGCCTTTCAAACACTAGTGTCCTCGTAATGGTTAAGAATTAAAATATTTGAAAAAGATGTTAAAAGATCACGCTAAAAATCTTTAATGTTACTTCAAAAGTAATTACTTTAATTAAAACGTTTGCAATCAGCTAGCGGCAGAGCAAAGATTCATTTCAGGTTTGTCGTAGTAAATGCCGGAAAAGTCGTGTACGTACGAAAAATATCATGGCGGCGTAAAAATATTCCAGAAGGTTTTATTAACGGTGTTAGGAGAAAAACTTTATTTTGAATTTCTTAGCTAAAATTAGTGGTCAATCGTAGAATTGTGATTATCTTGAAGTACCCGATGATCAAGTACGCCGACGGGGCATCTCTCCGGATGCGCAGCAGCCCTGGGTGACGCCTTCCCTATATGCAAGCACGTTTTACGGTGCTAACATACAGTTCAATGCCACCTTAATGGACGTGGCACGAGTTCTAGCTAACCTCTCTGAAAGCTACGCGTAGGGAGGAAATACAGGCCTGCTTCTTGTTTAAAACACCTCTTGTCTTCGTCTCTATAAGCGGCCTGCAATTTCAGCGGTGCGAACTCGGACTTCCCTATGAAATATTTAAATTTAGTACCTGGTACATAGCCCACCTGAACTGGCTGCCTGACATCGCATAACAATATGCCCGTCTTCTTCTCAAATATCTTAACTTAAGAACGTTCTTTAAACAGTGGTCAATCACGAGGGTTACAATTAAAATTGATCTGTACAGCCGCTTGAAACTGCCCCAACGATCAAAAATGCAAAGAGTCATATGGCCTTGTAGGTGCACTTACACAATGTAAAAATAGAAATACATATAAATATGCGGCCAAATAAACGTACTACTGGAAAACAAATAAATACGACGCACTCTGTTTCAAAACAAATAAATAAATCTTGCCCCAAAGATAAAATAAATTGTGTGAAAAATAATATTGAGCATGTTAAATATAACAATTACGTGTTAATAATTATTTATTATTATACCTCAGAAAGCGTGTGTTGATAACTCGATAAATTGTAGTAAAAAGTTAAGATGTGGCTTTGTCGGAGCACTGCCGTGGGTTTTACGTGAATACGCTTGCGTTAGCGGGTAATATTTTCTTTGGGTTATGGGAATGAAATTAAAGTAACGAAATCGTTACGTGGCTCTAATGGCTTTAAAACGACAGATCTTGGCGGGATCTTTCGTTTGGCACCAGAATCAGCTCTCCATCACGNCGTGGCTCTAATGGCTTTAAAACGACAGATCTTGGCGGGATCTTTCGTTTGGCACCAGAATCAGCTCTCCATCACGTCGGAGTCGCGAGATATACTGCCTCCAGTCGGCGCGGACCCCCACCCGAGCCTCGCTCGTGCGCGACGCCTACTCAGAATCAAACTCTCGTCGTAGTCGCATACCCACCTGAGCGTACTATGTCAGAGTTATTTCAATAGTAGTATTAGTCGCGGATTTATAGCGTCGGGATGGATCACACTGCGCAGGCGTTACATCGCCGCTTCCATCATGGTGCCCAATATGTCACTCTGATTTCGAAGACGTGTTCGCGTTAAGGAGCCTCACTAATGAAACAATTTTTAACGCCACAAGGTTACATACAGCCATAAGGAGGCATTGCGACGGCGGTGGAACGTAGTGCTAGCAAGTTTCGCGTGTGTTCTGTTTCCTCGGAATCTTGAGCGGTAACAATAGTGTCTCAAGGCTCGCCTTCACCTGTTATTCAAAGATTCTTCGTTTTTGCGTCGTAATTTCAGTTTGAGGTATTATCGGAAATGTTTGATTACTGAAAATTTACAACTTACCAGTTGTTTCATACTTCTGTATCTCATTTGCGCTGTGTGTTATATCCTGCTTGCAAAAATGTGAATAATTATTGGTAAAACACAAACGTGTTATCGACTTTCTACAACTAGCAGATAACACACAATTAAATTTGAGCAAAATACTACTAAACAACTAGCAAAACGTAAATTTTCTATAATCGTACGTTGTTAGTAATTACTAATAATCTGAAATTATGACGTGAAAACGAATAATTTCTGCAAAAGGGGCGAAGCCGAGCCTTAATACTGCAATCTATCCAGAAAATATGCAGCATTGTCGCTACAGATTAATACACTGTTTTACAGAAAAATAAATATCGTTGACAGAAGATTTTTGCTGAATTTGACACTTTCCGACAACCACATTTATGTATTAATAACCAAATTTTTTAAACTGGCAACACAAATATAACTTTTATTTATGTCCTAAAAAGATTTACATTAAAGTATTTGATAGATTTTTTTTAANAGAAAATATGCAGCATTGTCGCTACAGATTAATACACTGTTTTACAGAAAAATAAATATCGTTGACAGAAGATTTTCGCTGAATTTGACACTTTCCGACAACCACATTTATGTATTAATAACCAAATTTTTTAAACTGGCAACACAAATATAACTTTTATTTATGTCCTAAAAAGATTTACATTAAAGTATTTGATAGATTTTTTTTAAAATTAGAATGGGCACAATTGCTTATAATGAGACTTAAACGACAACAAGAGAGGAACGTGCCTGTTTTATTATAGGATACGAGGCTCATTTTAGTCCCCAGTAAAAAAACTGACTGGGTGGAATATGTTACTATATAAACATTACCACTGACGTCAGAGTGACTGGCGGGATAAATTTCACGCTCCAAGAACGCACCTGGAAACTGTAGCCTCGGCCATTCTCGGAGTTTTCTGTCAAAGAAGATGGAACACGGCAAACGCTTCAGCAGAGGGGACGCTACGTTTTTCCCTCGCTCGTGTCCGAAGCGCTGAACTCCTGGATGGCCTTTCGCCCGACCCTCTTCCTGCCCCTAGCCGTTTTCGACCCCGACTCCAGTGCGCCTTTGGCGGTCGACCGAGCGAGCGGGGAAATACTGCGTTCGTGTCCGCCCGCTCTTCGAAACGCTCCAAGCGGTGATACTAGAGAGAGAGAAAAAAAACCCTATAGAGCTAACCCTTATACGCATTGCCTCAGCTTCAAGGGGATTCATCACTATAGCCCATTCGCGTTTAGTTCAAACTCTTCTCAAACCCTTCTAAGGTTCAACTTCCATGATACTCTTCCGCCTCATGCAAACACAGCTTAACGAAATATGGAAAATTACACCAGAGGGACAACTCACCATATTCGTACCCACTCAGTGTAGAAGCGTTTTGCGTAAGAACTATTTCTTACAGGGCCTTACCAACACAACCATTTTCTCCCCGTTTTTATCCATATTAATTATAAATGAAATAGTGTACTTTGTGGACAGAATATAAATGAAAGTTCAGTCGAACCAAAAATAAGGCACATTTTAGTTGACAGAAGTACAAGACGCTTGCGATTCGTGGCATATTTAGGAAACCCCCAAACACGTCACACACGGGGTGATTTTTTAAAGGTTTCATTCAGAAAGTGTGAAGAAACCGCGAATACACTATATTGCTGGAACTGTACTCTGCAGATTCTTTCAACTTGCGCCATGGCGTGCGTAATATTTCTAGTGCGTAAATTTTGTATAGTCTATTCGCGGTTTCTTCACCCTTTTTGAGTCAAACCTTTGGAAAAACACCCCATGCATGACGTTATTGTTTATTTCCTGAATACGTCACGTGTCACAAGCGTTTTATACTTGTTCTAACATGCAAGTGCCGTTTTTTTTTTTGGTTAAATTGAACTTTTCCTTATATTTGATATATCAATTACGACATCTCATTAAAAAATAATATAAATAAAGACAGAGAGGCAATGAGTATTTTGGTGATGCCTAGTAATAAATAGTTCTCGTGCGACATATTATTACACTGAGTGCGCACGAATGTGGTGCGCTGGCTCTATGGCGTAATTTTCTAAGCTTTGTTTGCATTAGGAAGAGGAATATCCCGGATGTAGAACTTTAGCAGGGTTTCAAAAAAGTTGGAAGTAATCGTGAACAGACTATAGCAACCATTTATTAGAAAATATTTTCTATGAAGTCCCAAAGCTAATAGACTATAAAAAAAGTTATTATTTTTTATGTAAATTTGTTATTATTTTTGCAAGTTACGACTCTTAAAATTTTTTAATTAGGCTCTTTAAAAGCACAGTTTGACTCGTACTAAAAATATTTTCCGCTTTATCGCTCACTGTAGTGGCTAAAAATTTCGAGAAAAACTAATATTTTGAAGTTGCACACCATAATGGACGATTAAGGGGAAAACGTCTGTAATGCGAGAGAAACAGATGTGTGCCAGAGAAGATGGGGACAGAGAGAAAGGCCGATATCTGCTTTAGTGTTGGTGACCTTGAACACGACAACCGCAGAGGATAGCCAAGATGTTTGTGGTCCGGCACCGAACACACGAGGAGACTTTCTGTCTGTGAAAATCCTCTTAGATTCGTGCTTCTGCAAGAGCGAAATAAATAAATATTAATTACCTGTGAATTTTAAGGCGATCATCAGTGATATCTAGCGTCGAAATAAGGAAAAAGCGAAATGCAGTTGTTCGACGCTACCGCCGGTGTTAAGGGCCCTGCCTGCATTTTTTCTCCTTTTTTGGCGAAGCGCCGGAGGTTTAAGGGCTGCACTGGCACGTGCTGCAAGAGTGCCATCACCGCTACGTGCAGGGCTCTGAACGTGCAGTGTTCTCGTAGTACTACGTTTACCTATGGCAATTTCAGCCGTGACCCTATCATTTTATTGATGAAAAGTCTGTATGGATGTTCAATACAGGCTCATATAGGCTGTTCACGGTATTGTGAGCACTTTTGAGGCCCTAGATACTTTTTTTTTCTTTCAGTAATTTTTTTTCTTTAACCAACTTTTTAAATAAATATTGCCATGTAAGTAATGAACACAATGTGTTTATTCCACCCTCACTGGGAAGTTAAGGTCTAAGTCTAAAATAAAATATATTTATTGACTATTATTCCAAACTAGAGGGCTTTTAAAAGTGTTTACTTTATCGTGAATAGCCTATATCGTAGTTTGGCTCGTGTCCGGCTAGTATGTTTTACGATACGGCAGTCTGGAAAAGCCGTTTTTAACTACATTGGAGGACTCCAAAATAATATTTACAGCATGCGTGGTAACTTTAAAGTACATATTCTTCCTCGTCTGGGGCGTGATGTCTTTTCGTAGGTAAACGTACTAGAGGCACGTTGAATAGTTTCGTTAAAAAAAAAAAAAAAAACAAGAATTTCAAACACACTGCAACGCAGTTCAAGCGCCAGGCAAGCGGAACCATTGATGTCGCTAAAACACGCTCGGACACCGATGTTCAGGGTTCGAGTCCGCGGTAGAACATATGGATGGACGTGTGTCGTTTTCAGTGACAGTCTGTGGACCTCCGAGTCCGTGGTTACTACCGCCCAGGGTTTATTCTACTCAGGTTAGGAACAAAACTGGAATTCTTACGGGAGAGTTTGGTGTAGGGAAAATTTTCGCTGCAAGGCGCGCTGGGGTTCCAAAGACGCCGCCTTTAAACTGGAGGTAAATGGTGATGTTATAATGATTTGTGTGTAAAAGTTCGTGTTTAGCTCAAATTGTGATATATACTTGCTCAAGCCCAAACGTTGTGTATTAATTTTTATTTCGTAACTATTATTCACGCCCTTCAACGGTGTTCACAAGAGCAAATAGTTAAAAATATAACTGTGTTCGGCATTGAGCGTGCATGAGCAAGCTTATTCTAATGAAAAAAACGTTACGAATTTAAGTGCAAATTGAATATACTGTAATGAAAAGGAACTTTGTACTCCTTTCACTTAAGGGAACTTCGCAGGAAAAACTTAAAGATTATATTGGTAACCGTTACACAATTTTTTCCGATTCAATTGTCATATTCAAAAAAAATAACTATGAAATTAAAAATTTCGGTATATCTAGTTTGCGGCAGAATATTTCGTTATATTTCTACTCTAGTACGAAGAACAAAGTTTAATCTCTACGTCGGTTCTAATACGTATTTTATGAAAATTGCAATTATCTCAATTACGTACATACAAAACAGAAACTCTGTTACACAGTTGCCAAACTAAAAGCATCGAGCTTCCCAACCTGAGTAGAATAAACCTTACTATTGCTGCGCATATGTTTGTGATCTGCCGTCTTCACTGTGAATGCGCGTTTCCACCCTTCATTTTCAATATTTATTCCAACTTAACAGGGCCCGTAAACTAACCTACACTAGTAGCTGAATCCATAGGGGCAAAGGCTGTTTGTGGTAAAGTAAACTCTTTTGAAATAAACCTCTTGAAACAAATTAGTAAAGACTGTTCATGGTAAAGTGAGCACTTTTGAAATTAACATTTCAAAAATGTCACTGCCCCTTCCTGCGTTTATTTTAACGGGCAAAATGACTGGCATGTGCCCAGTAAAGTTGGCGATGACTGAGGAAAAGTAGTTCCACTCTTAGCGTTGAATTAAAAACAGTAGTTAAACGTTTGTGAATACTGAAATTATTTATTTGACTTTCTGTGTTTCTTAAGTACATTTAGGTGTGCAAATTAGGAAATTTGTAAAATATTTATTTTACTGCAAATTTCAGTCTCATTTGACCGACGCATGTATAAAGTGGTCAAGACAACGGTTGTGTTATTTTCACGTATAGCGGTAGAATACAAAATGTGCACACAAGTAGATCTTAAGCAAGGCTTTCAAATGTGTTCAGTATACCATGAACAGTATTTGCCCATAATGACCTCTATGTTGGCAGAAAAATTAATAAAAATAATTGTAGCGCTTGGCGTTGCATTGCGAATGTATTTGGTAAATTTACGGCCACTGAGAGCGTTTCTTGTTTTATACACATACTGTAAAACGCTTTCTTTGCTGCAACACATGATTTGTTTGAATATGAACCCATTGCAAAGTAGGTTTGCCAGAAATATAATTTTTGTTTGATCTATATAGTAATGACTTGCATTGTCGTTACAATAGTTCTGTCGACGTCTTTGTGTTAATGTCAGTTACACTGTAAAGAACATTTGTGCTATGAAAAACATCAGAAATTTGTAAATGAGAGATACGTAACGAATATTTCAAAGTGATGTTCGCTTTTAAAAAAAAAAGCGGCTCCTAGACTTTAACANTAAATGAGAGATACGTAACGAATATTTCAAAGTGATGTTCGCTTTTAAAAAAAAAAGCGGCTCCTAGACTTTAACCCGCACAGCCTGTGTTATTAGCATAACTTTCCTCACCAAACGAACACTTTTTATTTTTGTGTTGAAGGTGATTTTGAGGCTGGTTAAATGAGTTTAGTATAATGTCACCAATTTCGAATAATAACTGAACTTCAGTGTGATATCACACGTCTGTAGGAGGACTGTACATTTTCTCAGCTGCAGAATATACACATTGGTTTATGAATGTTTGAGTCGGGACAACAGTTACGTACTGAAAACCAAAATTTACGACAAAAAACCTTTAATATCTCGTAAAACGTTACCTTTGATACGAAGTAATATTTCCTTACTGTGAAAAAAAAAGCACCTCAAATAATGTTTATTTCTTTGCTATGAAGGAAGTTAATACTGCCATAAAGCAAAAAAGTATAAAGAAAACGTTTATTAACAGCAAACCCATATTCCTGTGACCTTCACTTTAAATTAAAGTTACATTGTGCTACTGTATACAAAACAGCATCAAATAAATAGTTCTCTTTGTTGCATACGAGAAACTTTATTTGGATCTTTTTTGAGTGCACAAGAGCAAGAATTTGCATACTGTTAACGCAATTATTTTAATGAAAAATTCCACGGTTTCCACTTGGGTGATTCATGAAAATAGTGAGACTGTTCACGGCATTTTTAACTTTACGTACAGCNAAATTCCACGGTTTCCACTTGGGTGATTCATGAAAATAGTGAGACTGTTCACGGCATTTTTAACTTTACGTACAGCGGAAGAATACAAAATAAGGAGAAAAGTAGATCCTTGGCAGGGCTTTTAAAAGAACTCGATTAACCGTGAAGAGTCTATAGGAATAATAATAGCGGAAAGACGTGTTTTTACCTTACCTGACAAAAAAAATTATCGATAACTGTTTGAATGAGTGTTTTCGCAGTTTAAACTGACTTAGGATAGTTTGCGAGTAAGTTGCTCGTGTCCACGCGCATGCGCAGGAGCCACGACTGTCCTCAGACGCTATCTCAGTTTTTATAGCTGGATCGCAGTTTATCGAACAATGTTGAAGTCGACCTTTGAAAAGATTCCGTGCTCCTAACCACCCGCGTATTAATTGACAGACACACTGACTGGCCCGCTCCCAGTGAAATTTGGCAGCGCTGCAGGAGAAGCAGTTACGCGTCTTCGCGTCGTTTTAAAAATGCTGTTATTACGTGGGACGCCTGAGTGGCGCATCTGAGTTCGTGAGGGATCGAGATTTTATTAAATATAAAAGAACTAAGTTGGATTTAAAAGTTATTCACTCAGATATTATTTAAAGCATCAAATTATCTGCCTCCACTATTACTATTTTATTAAACAGTCAGCGCAATATTTAACGTCTATTTCAACTCAAATTAACGTCCTTCTTAATGTCTCTGCTTGGTTACAGTCAATTAACTCATACTAATCATTAACACGTGCTCAGTCTATCTGTTGCCATCATTTGTAATGTCAGCCGCAACTTCATTGCTTGATACTCGCAGTCACAGATTTCACTTCCGCTGGTCACTTCTCTCGCCAGTCGTTCTTATATCGCTCTGAACTCAGCCACTCGTCCATTCAACCAAAACTCAACTCAACCCAACACAACTCCCGGCTAGGAGGCCTGTCGCACTTTTATATCGTTCGTCCTGACCGACTGGAAGGTTCAACGCACCCTTAGTAATGCTGAGAGAACGAGGTCAGTATTTCAGAGCATTCTTCAGATAAACGCAGAAATCCTATCCGCGGATGGTCAGGCGCGACGAGCCGTCATAGGGTTATCGCGGCAGAATGCCTCCATAACTCGATATGCTGGTAGGATTATCGCTCGACTGTCATTCAAACATACCATTGACTTGCCGCCCCGCTTATCACTACTCCGTCCTTCTCTTCCACCCGCTCGCGCGGGGCGGGCCAAGGCCAGTGGCGCAGACCAGCGACACGTAACAATATGTTTATAAGTTGAGAACACTGCATTTATTTCGTTTAGTTAAAATATTTTTTAGACACATAAAAGAAAGAATTTGCTCTTTGGTAACATTTTTGCTTTCCTTACAATTTCACAGTTCCGCTTGATAGACGGATGAACAAAGTGATCGAGTTGCTGGAAATGTTAATTTTACCAAGTATTATTCTACTTAGGTTGGGAAACTCAATGCTTTTAGTTTGGCAAATAAAATTTATCGGTACTAGGTAAGCGCTAGTGTTGCATTGTGTATAGGATTTTTCTTTTTTTTTTTTGCGTTAAAAACCAAATAATTGCAATAATATTAAATAAAATATAAAATAACTACGTAACTATGTGAAATATTTCTCTTTTATTATTCACGTAGCTTATACTGATTCTTCCACCATACGTAAAAGTAACACTTCTGTGGGTCTGATCACTTTCTTCATGCCGTCTAACAAGTGAAACTGAAATTATTAGAAATTTAAACACTATACAAATTTGCTCATTCTCACACACATATGCATTAAAAAACATAGAAAGCAAAATAAATAATTTAAGTTTTGAAAAATTTTTACATAACATTTTAAATCAACTTTTAAACATGGAACTACCTTCTCTCTGTAGTTACCAACTTTACTGGGCGCATTCCAGTAGATCTGCCCGTTAAAATATATGTAGGTAGGGACAGTGACATTTCTTAAAGGTTGATTTCAAAAGAGCGCAATGAACAATGAACCTCTTTTAACTGTATATTAATGTTATATGAGTGTATAAGCCGTCTCTGATTACCCTGCCAGCACAAAAGTGGTGAAGTTCAAAAGCAGTAATAGATATAATGCTTCGAGAACAACCCCGAAATGGTTCGTAGATTTCCCAGTTGTAACGAGACTGCCAAATCCCGTCGCTTTTAATATTTATGTGGTGAACAGTAAGGTGTTTAGCCCACAAATTATTTTTAACAGCACGTGGGATCAAACTGATTTTAAACACGTTAATTGAAGTCTACAGTTTCTGGAAGCCAGCATATAAACAGCGAGGAAGAGCAATACTAATTACTATATGATAGTTATGCCATTATTAGGGAGCATTTTACCATAAAAATGGATTATTTAGACATGTTTATTATGCTGTAAATTAACACATTTCACTACTGCGCAGAGGCGTTAAATATTATGGTAAAGGATTGCGTTTAAGTTAAGGCCTGTCCATACAAACTTTCATATAATTACAATTTTCAGTACTGATATTGCTAAGGTGTCCTAAAATATGTTCTTTTGACGACTAACAAGAATGTGCTAACTTTAATTAAACATACCCGGTGGCCTTTACACTAATTTATGTTCAAATTGGGGCCGCAGTGGTGTAGTGGTCAGACTGCTCGTCTCCTACAACGACGAACCGGATACAATTCCTGGCGGGGTCGCTTCCGGAGTTTCGCACATGGTAATCGTACCGGACGATGCCGCTGGTCGGCTAGTTTACTCGGGGATCTCCCGCTTCTCCCGTTCTGGCATTTTGGCGCTGCTCCATACTCACTTCACTTCACCATAATCTGCCCTCAAGACAGCGATGTTAAGAGCCGCCCAAATCACTCCACTGAGTTCAAATTTTGTAAATTATTCCAGAATTACGGTACCACCTTAGTATATGTACATTGCACGCAAAAAAAAAAACCTTGGTTCATTTAAAGTACCAAAATGAGCAGGCAAATAAAAACGGACAACACTTAAGCTGGGAAATATTGAGAAAACAACAAAAATTTTTGAAAATGCATAAAAACGCCTTATTTTTAAACGCAAAGTGAGGGAACATAAGCAATTTAAAGTTAAACACCTGTTATACTTATTGATTCAAATATTTAAGCAGATGACCCTTAGGAACTAGGCTACTTCTAGAAGTTTCTTTGGTGGGGGGGGGGGTAGAAATGCATCAGTTAAACAGAAACTCTAAAAAATCGTACCTTGATGAATCAAAAACCTGTTTTTCTCGTTGAAAATAAATCTACGTTAAATGGAGACACCACTGCTTATATTTTGAAAATTACTGCTAGTGTTTGAGAACTGAAATACTATAGCTAAACTTCGCAGAGGCGTAGCTTTGATCGCTACCTCTTAGTTCAAATCATTTCAAACCGGGGAGTGCGTAATAAATAAACCTGTATATGCACATAACTCGGACAGCAGTTTTCGTAGTAAAAACGCATTGTATACGAGAAAGAAAACCACCAATATTTTAACTTTTGAGCGTTTATTTACAAAATAATAGTTGATCTGCAAATAAGTGGTGAAATCAAAATAATGTTTCTATGGATAATTTAAAAAAAAAGTATTTACATTCGTTTGACATAGACATGGGAAAATCTCTCCTAAAATAATTTTGTCCAAGAAAAATTTAGAATGTGGTTATACTTTTTAAAACCGCCGAAAAGAGACCAGAGTAACACGTGTTGTTAACATAAATAACTAATTTTGTAAAATAACATGATTTATAAAATTTGGCTAGTCGCGTTTATGTGCAGTAGGAGTAAAAAATTGTTTCGCAGAATAATTCTAATTGAATTAAAATAAAACTTAAGACTCCTCCAAAATGTAATTTTTTTTGACAAAACACCATAATGTTGTTCTAAATACATTGAGTTACAAACTGAACAGATTCGCAGAATATCTAGAAGTTTTTTTGAAAATTGTAATGTGTGACCATGATGTAATTGTAATATGCGGCTTGAAATCAGAATGTCTTCGTGAATATTTCGCGCTGAAAGATATACGTAAGAAGAAACGAAAAATATACAAACTTTAAGTATTTTTGTGTACAATGGTGGCATTTACTATCTTTATGGTGATTCATAATTTTTACGCAGTAATATGGTTCTTTGCGTTGTAAACAGTGTTGTTTGTGTTGTAAATAGTTATATGTGACTTAATCAATAAAATTGTGCGCTGCAACAGTTGGCAAGTGTAACTATAGGAGCATAGAAGATCACTGTTTTTCGCAATATGGCGGCCGGTAGTTAATTTCCCGAGAGAAACTCGAGCAAAATGTTTCGCTTAATGGTCCTTCGGGTTCTTCAGACGTCAGTAAAACCGACATGGTCCTCGGAGCTGGTTTACACGAGCCGCAATCAAGTTTTCGTTTCGTTGTATGTGTTTCGAATGACGAATTGTGCTCATATGTGTAAATTTTTAGCACGTCCTCAAGGAAAACTTGACGAGTAATAATTGTGAAGTGAGGTTAAGTGAATGCATACACAAAGAATCTTCCCGCTGAAATCTCGACAGTGAATTCTTGTCAAATCCTTAACATCGACCATCATGTCAGAAGAGCGTGTTTTAAAAACAAAACTGCAGTCGTACCAAAGAACGTTGAACTAATTTTGGAAGGAGGAAGAAAAGCGCTAGCGAACCGTGAATACAGTGAAAAATGTGCTTTCTTTCGGTCGAGTGCAAGGAAATCGAAAAAATCAAAGACAAATTTGAAGCCTATACGTCAGACTTGTAGGACTTTGTTGCAGTTCTGAACTCTCCAAACCGGTCGAATCTACGTCATAGTGGGATAAATTTGACGCGGTTTATTTTGAAATTGACTCTATAAAAGACAGGCTGTAAATAAATTTGAATCCTAGTCTTAGTGCTGAAAGGGCAGATAAAGACAGGATGTCGGCGCTAAAAATATCAGCTATACAACTGCCAATATTTAACGGGGACGTGACACAGTGGCAATCCTTTTATGACTTATTTCTTACACTGGTGGATAAAAATCACCAGTTGCATGCAGTGGAGGAATTCTTGTACCTGAAGTCATCGCTGCAAGGGGAAGCCAGTACCTTGGTATGCACCTTGCCAGTGACGAATGCCAGTTACAAAATTGCCAAAGATCTGGTGTAAAGGTATAATCAGCCAAGGGTGATAGCATCACACCATTTAGATGCCATCTTCAATGCACCCATGGTAAGTGCAGATTCTGTACAATCTTTTAAAGTTTTGCTGAATATAGTTACAGAACATATGGGTGCCTTGAAGTTCTTAGGACTCCCTGCAAATCGTTGGGATATAATACTGTTGCATTTATTAGTGCGTAAACTTGATCCCAAACAAAGGAAACATTGGGAACTCTCTGTCCAGCAAGATGAATTGCCTTCGTATCAAAAATTTATGTCGTTTTTGGAAAGACAGTCACAAGTATCCGAGAGTGTCAAGAGTAGTGGAAGGTCATTGGATAGTGGTTCTCCAGGATGGGAGAGTAAGAAATATACTAAGGTTGCTGGAAACTCGAAATTTTCACTTCATCGTCAAATGTGAATCCTTTGTTCTACTTTCGAGTGAACAACAGCTACATCATGTGAGGGAATTTAACGTTTGCATAAACTGTTTGAAGACCGGGCACACCATAAGGGATTGTTTTTATAATTTCAAATGCCGGGAATGCAGGAAATGTCATCACACACACTTGCATTTCTCTTCACAAGCAACCACTGGCTCTATTCAATTTTGCTTAAAATAATAAATGAATATCTGAATGATCCAAAATGAAGTAAATTCCACCGTCCTGCTACATGTCGTGTTCTCTGTAAAATGTGGGTAAGAATCTACACTCTTTTATACGCATAGTTAACNTCCACCGTCCTGCTACATGTCGTGTTCTCTGTAAAATGTGGGTAAGAATCTACACTCTTTTATACGCATAGTTAACTGAAACTTGCAAGCAATTAGGGTTAGGCATTTAAAATTCAGTATATACAGGATGGGGCTGAATTCGACCAACAAACTTGGTGAGGTGATTCTTTATGCAAAATCAAGTGGAAAATATAAAATACACTTTGTACCTAAACTACATATTAAGGGCGAAATAAGTCCCCGAACATTCAGATTTTGGAATTAATTTTTGCGAAATATAGGAAACTACGTGATACGAAAGTTCAATTCGTTGAATATTGTTTTACGTTATTGGGATCAGCAACTTAAGAGCAAATACACATTAATAACACTCCCCGTTATAAAAATAACAGGGGTGGCTACCCTCTCATTGCTGGCAACTTAGTTACCGTCAGGAATTATGAACCTTTGATGCTGGTTTATTGAGCAGTATTTTCTACGAAACAAAAATGGTCCCCTTGTTGAAACTGCTTAGGACCCACTGTTTTCGTTTAAAACGCACACAAAGATTTCGCTATATTCTTCTGCAGCGATACAGTGCCTCGTGCGTAGGCAATACGTCGTACATGCGTGTATTGCAAGCCGCTGTTCCCACTGCATAGACAATGGTGGACGACATTTATTACTTACTGTAAACAACAATTACCATGCATTAAAAAGCTTACGATACTACATCCGACAATGAGTTCCTGGCAACAGTCGGTATGAGATTCCCTACAGGTATTTTCAGTTACAGTAATAAAAATGTATTCTTTTCCTTTCACTAACTTCTCTTCTTTATCTCTGTTACAAAGGGTTATCGCATATTGTTTTAGATTTGTGAACAACTGTCGTTAAAGTATACCCAGCCGAGGGCCGCTCACCACTGTCGTGCTACAGCAGTCTCTTCTTGCTTTGGTCCAAATTGTGCAGGCGACAAGCTTCAGCAAGTAAATTGAGAATTTGCACACAAGGAAACAACTCACTAACTAGCTGTGCGGCCTAAACCCATTTGTGGATGGAGGAAGATTTTTGCGAGTACTAACAAAAGTATCCATTGTTACTTCCTGCCCCGCATAATTTCAGTTCATTGCTCATCGATTCTGCATTTTAAAAAATATCTTCATGCAGGCCCTCTGTTCGTACATTCATTGCACCGACAGAATTATTGAATACTGAGGACACGTCGCACCATTAGACATATATATATGCTCTTATTTTTTAACGAGGCGCTCTTAGCCATTACGGCCATTCCGCACCTCGGCCGCCCAGCCGGCGGGGAAGAGGGATCACGCCCTCTCCACGCAGACATGACCAGCGCTCACCGAAGTTGACCAAATCCGAAGCCCTGATCTGATTCATAAGAAGCGTGGCTCGTACAGGATGGTGTTCCGGACTCTAGGATCATGAGAGTTTACCAAGCGTGTGGTCTAGCCAGAGTACTACCCACACCCCTAACGTCATCACTGGACGCTACCGGAGCAGGTGCACCATTAGACACAAGCTGAAACAGTGCAATCAATGCTTCCGCCATTCGCCATAACTATTTTCTTCTCCAATCGGTGACTTGCCTAGCTGCATAGTACGCCAATCTCGAACTTTCCTGCATATTGGGGTTGATTATGTTGGTCCATTTATGGTCACCATGGGTAGATTGAGAGATGAAAAATCTTACATGTGATACCTCTGCCTTTTTGTGTGCATGAGTACAAAAGCACTGCACCTGGAACTTCTAACAGGATGGTCCACAGAGCACTTCCTAGCAGCACTCAAAAGAATGATAGGCCGTCAAGGCACAACTTTTGTCGGGGCTAAGGCAGCGCTGGGAGAGCTGTACAGTTTTGTAACCTCTTGTACATATCACCAACAAATGTTGACAAACTTAGCATCTGAAGGTATCCAGTGGTACCTGGACCCTCCAGTAGCACCTCATTTGGGAGGATTGTGGTAGGTGGGAGTTAAATCTGTGAAAAGGCACTTATCAGATGCTGTAGGCCACCAAATTTTAATCTATAAAGAACTGAATACCTTGTTTGTTCAGGCTGACAGAATTTTGAATTCCCGCCTCCTCCGTTCTGTTTGTGACGATCCTAATGACCTTACCGCTTTGACACCTTCACATTTCCTGGCAATGGAACCTTTGACAACAATTCCAGAACCTGACATGACAAACACCCCTCTCTCACACTTGAATCGTTGGCAACTGACCAACAAATACACCACTTACTGGAAACGCTGGAGTCAAGACTATCTGCATACTCTGCAGCAGAGGTCCAAGTGTACAAATCAACAGTCGTTCATCACTGTGGGCACCCTCGTGCTGGTTAAGGACGACCAGTTACCTCCTACCAAGTGGAAGTTTGGACGGGTTGCTGAAGTTAACCCAGGACCAGATGTAGTCGTTCGAGTAGCCTCCATTCACACAGAACGTGTTCTCCAGTGTCCCACCAGAAAGTTGTGTCCCCTTCATTCTCAGTAAAGAAAACTTCGTTTTGGCCGGGGGGATGTTTGTGTTGTAAACAGTGTTGTTTGTGTTGTAAATAGTACTCCGTGACTCATCACTAAAATTGTGTGCTTCAACAGTTGACAAGTCTGACTGAAGCAAGGCAGATCAGTGTTTTTTNTCCGTGACTCATCACTAAAATTGTGTGCTTCAACAGTTGACAAGTCTGACTGAAGCAAGGCAGATCAGTGTTTTTTGCAAGATGGCGGCCGGTATTTAGTTTTCTGAGAGAAACTCGAGAAAAATGTTTTGTTTGATGGTTCTCCGATTTCTTCATATGATAGTAAAACCAACCATGGTTTATATTCATTCACATTTCATTCCTTAAAGATTCGAAAAATCTTCGAGAGTGATGGTTCTAAATCATAAGAAAAACCCCACTGAAAACTTTTATTTAACACTTAACATTTGAAGGAATGTTAGTTCATAGTTATCTAAAAGCAAAATAAAAAGGAATTATACAAAATTTGTTTGCAATTGGCTTCGTTAGATGCTAGGCATTTTTATATAAATTAATATATTCTGTAATAGCGAATTCATTCCCAGAGATTTACTTAACTTCTCGGGGCATATGCACGTTAATTACTGCACTTTTATATTGCCCACTAAAGCAAGGACATTCGTTCCAACTAAGCGTAAGTGTAATAATTTAAAGTCATATATTTTTCTATTTAAAGTGAAAAATATAATTTATTTGAATTTTTATTAATGCCACTGCACTCTTTTGGTAACGTCATTTTATGTTTTACAAAATAGTTTTCGTTTAAAATGCCTGTCGTAATGTTGAAAGTTTACGTTGAACCGGGACTGCATTAGCAACGAGAGTTTTGAAAAGTCGGTATGCCTCATGGGTACGAGAAACTGTTATATTTCAAAGACTACCAAAGTGACAGGATAACGAATGCAAGTTTCAATTAGCCAATTAGGGTGATCCGCACTGGTATTCATCAGAAGATAAATTTTAAATTTTTTTTTCCTGAAATCCAACCGACGCTCAAAAAATTAATGATATACCATATCCGTTTTCAAGGACTGTCCGCAGTCCTACAGGGTCATAATCATCTCCGTTCGATTATTTAGAGTGGGTGATAATCGGTAAGTCTTTGAGTTGGTTAAATTATAAAAAGTATCCAAGAAGGTAATTAAAAAGAAGCCAAAGTTTAAAGGTTGTATTTCAGTTTATTTGTTCGATATCGGGTTATTAGTGTTACGCGCATGCACTGAAGAAGCATCCTGTGCGTCCTGTATTTCAGCGAGAAAGCCTACAAGACCAGAAGCAGAAGATAAAGAAGGGCGTCTTAGTGGATGTCAGCAGACTTTGTGGCTGTAATAGAAATTTCAATCACACACTCAGCAAAAGCCTGTAAGTAAATGCCGTGGTAGTGAAGTAGTAAAGTTAATTACACGTTCACTTGCATCCAAGTGTGAACTGTTTCGTTTCCTACTGCCGAAATGCCAAGACTGTGTCTACAATTAACTTTTCCAATATTTTTATGTAACTGAGATAATAGGCTTGAAATAATTTGGAAGATATTCATATTTATTAATTTCAAATTACTCTTATTTAACCCCTTTACATATTATCCCGAGCATATTCGTTCACGTCTGATGTGTTACAGAATCATGGTCCAATGCTGCGCAAGTCCGGGAGTTAGCACCAATACGGACATCGCCTTTCCCTGCGCAACGCTATTGGTTGCTGCTGACACGCCCACTATTTCATGATTTGCTGCTTATTGTGCCATGGATGTACTGTAACCATTTCCATAGGTTCCAAAATTTCAGTTGTTACTCGTGAGTACAGTTCACACCAAATATTTATTATTCTGCAACTGCTGAAACGAGAAGGTAATGCATACGTTAACAAGTTAATTAAACCAGTTCTTCCTGCCATCAAATGCTTAAAGTCAAGCCAATATATACCAAATATTTTGTATTTAACAAAATAAGAACTAAGAATTTTGCAAACAGGCGAAAATATATTTTATGACTTTTAGTATTAAAACAATTCAGCGGCGTTTTTCGGTTCAGAATTAAAATTACCTCATGAAAGCCAAATGTTTAAGTTTTGCATTAATATTCTCTTAGATTAACCCTAATATTTTTTAAGGTTCTTGGTGTATTGTCAGTCCACACGAAGTGTATGCTGTAATAAACCAGAAGACCTTTAGTACATAAGTTCAACTCTAGAAATAAGTGTGAACTAACCATTATTTACGGCGACAAAACCCAACAAAATTTCAACATTTTTTAAATTATCGCACCGTACTCTCATGTGAATATTACTCACATTACTAAGACGTTTATTACCACTACTTCGCTTAATTGTGCGCTGCTAAAGAAACGGATTTTTGCGAGTTGAAGAGAGAACTTTACTACGACTTTGAAAAGCGTTGGATTAATTGCGAATCGATGGGTATGATTAGAAAGCCAAATATAACTACTTCAGCAGTAATTGTACAACACCTATGATGTACTCCTACGATAGAGATACTCAGCTTTGGAATGCTCCTAAGTTGCTACTTTCCTGTGTGGGTATAACACCATGTATTTCGACAGACGAGATATTCAGAAATACAGCCATAAGGGAGTTTTAAATTATAAGTATTTACATATGTCGAGGGCAGCCAGATGTTATTAATAATTAGTACATTTTCCCAGCTGTTTTTAAGACTTATATGTGCGTAGTCATTGCTTGCAATTATTATTGCTTTTTGATAAATGCGCTGTAGTTTGAATCATAAACGAAAAAATAACTAACGTTCTAATCCTCAACCATTCGAATCGCAGGCTAACGTCCCAGCACAGAGGTTAGTTGTCCCAGTTGTAGTCCAACTGAGGAGCTATGCAGATCAGAATCACCCACACTTGTATATCGTTCGTAAATGAAGCATGTAATTTCAGCAAGTGCGTTTTACCGTTTGCGTTATTCACATGCATATTTACCGCCACCGAGAATGTTAAAGCATAGCGGTTTTCTTTGTGCAAACGCTCATTTTGCAGGTTTAAAACTTTTCAATGCTGTTATTTTTCTGCTGTCTTAAAAAATGAACGAATCCGTTTTGCCTATGATTCCTGTTTATTTCTCGTTTCAGAGTTTTGTCCTTTCTTCCCAATAGGCCCGATGGCAAAACGAAGTGGGAGGTGCTGATGTCGGTCTAATAATGCTGGTTTCCTTCTATCTCTTTTAATTTTGTTTGTGGCAACATGTGGAAAAAAAAAATGTTGTCTATCAGCCGTTGGTAAAGTTCTATGTTACAATCATAACTCGTATTACGATGCTTTTTGGTTCAAAATTAAAACGCAAGCAGAACAGTTTAATTAATACACTTTATCTATGGGATTACTTCTGATTATTTGATTTGTGCAATATGGAAGTGCATCATCGAAAATTCGCGTTCTGTGGTGACGAAGGTTGTTTTGACCTTTAAACCTGTCGTACGTATTTAATTCTAAATTAATTTTATTTGCTTTCCTCTGTTTCTCCAGTACTGGAATATGAGTAATTTCATAATAACGACATAACTATAATACACTGCATAGCGTAACGTATTTGGGAAAATATAGCATTGACTGATTTTACACCGTAATGATACAGAAATAGCATTCCACATTTATAGGTAATTCAGTTTTTTACATACTTAAGCACATATGTAATTATCATTGCACGAATGGTAACTAAGCCTATATCGTACAGTGGCCGGCAGTTATCTGGGCGCGCGAGCTCCCTAGTCCTGTCTTGAGGGGTGTCCACTACAGACTGGTCAGTGGCAGGGCGGCAACAGTNACAACCGTCGCGCGCCGGCCGTATACGAGCAGGATGGAAAACATTCGCTCAACAGCCCGAGACAGAAAGTTTGAAAATTTCATATTATAACAATAGCGTGCTTTCTTACGCACGTAAATAATGACCCATTCTGCAACATAGTTAACAATAAAGCATATAAACTAAATAGAAAAAAACATGCCACATAAATATTAAATAAATTTTGTACATAGGGTCGTGTAATCGGATTCAACAAAACGTATTTATTCAGCATTTTGTCTTTCTTTTTTAGTTTGTAACGATTATAAGTGAGAGTTGATAATATGCTGAGATAATGAATGTGGTTGATCTCCAGAAAGTACGTAATGAATGACAAGGCGTGCAGTAAAAAAAAATATGATTTCCAGCAAAACTGTATTACACAATTATCTATAATCTTAAATTTGTAAATATTAATAATCATGACAAACGGAATTAGATATAACAATATTATGTACTAAATAAAGTTCATATGGGCTGTTCACTGTAAAGTGAGCATTTTTGAAAGCCCTCACATTTGGAATAATAGTAAATAAATAAATTTTATTTTAGCCTTAGATGATATCTTCTGAGTGAGGTGGAATATATACACTGAGTTAATTACTTACATTGCAATATTTATCTAAAAAGGTGGCTAAAGGATAAGAAATGGCTGGAAAAAAAAAGTAACTAGGACCTCAAAAAGTGCTCACTTTGCTGTGAACAACCTTTAACAATATTTACAAAGTAGTGCTGTTGACTGAATATGTTTTATAATTATCCTGACAGATGGATTGGCCAGTGATGTCAGCCCACTGGTGCATACTGGGGAAATCTGCTGATTTTGCACAAACTAGCTCATCCCCGATAAGTTTCGTCTATCAGAATGCAAAAAGTATAATAATAATTAGAAATGAAAGAGTATTAAGCTTTTACACAAATAACAGCAGTGTAAATAACGTATTTAAAACACCCATCATTGGTCACGTATGATCACTTCTCTCGCATTAAAAAATAATATGGTGCTATTTTTACAAAAGGGGTGGAGCATATCAATTTCATAAGATAACAGGCAAGTTTGTTGCCAGGAATGATGCAGGCAAGCTGGTGGACAGGAATGATGCATCATTGACCTTAAGACAGGGTTTTGTTTACTGATGTGCACAGTGTATGAGTATTTTTTTCATTGGGCGACCATTCACGTTCATTAAAACTGGAGCAGAAATATGTGAATATTAGTATTGTTACTGATAGTGTTACAACTACATATGAAGTAGGCAAAAATAAATATATACATATTGTTCATGCAAATGTTGCTCTTTACACCGTAAAATAACGTAATAGTTTCAATAGTCGTGGACAGGTTTTTACAGAATGTGATAGGACCCTAAGTATTGATACCTGCCAAATGCTGAAGTTTGGAAGTAGGTATTGAATCTGCTCTGCGGCGTGAGGCACCAGCACTTGATGCTAGCCCTCAGTGATAGGGCGTAGGAATACGTCGACATTGCTGTCTCTAGGTCCAATTTACTAATAAATTACACTTTATTTGCGAGTTCACATAATCGAGTTTTATTGTTGCTTNTCCGTGACTCATCACTAAAATTGTGTGCTTCAACAGTTGACAAGTCTGACTGAAGCAAGGCAGATCAGTGTTTTTGCAAGATGGCGGCCGGTATTTAGTTTTCTGAGAGAAACTCGAGAAAAATGTTTCGTTTAATGGTTCTCCGATTTCTTCAGATGATAGTAAAACCAACCATGGTTTATATTCATTCACATTTCATTCCTTAAAGATTCGAAAAATCTTCGAGAGTGATGGTTCTAAATCATAAGAAAAACCCCACTGAAAACTTTTATTTAACACTTAACATTTGAAGGAATGTTAGTTCATAGTTATCTAAAAGCAAAATAAAAAGGAATTATACAAAATTTGTTTGCAATTGGCTTCGTTAGATGCTAGGCATTTTTATATAAATTAATATATTCTGTAATAGCGAATTCATTCCCAGAGATTTACTTAACTTCTCGGGGCATATGCACGTTAATTACTGCACTTTTATATTTCCCACTAAAACAAGGACATTCGTTCCAACTAAGCGTAAGTGTAATAATTTAAAGTCATATATTTGTCTATTTAAAGTGAAAAATATAATATATTTGAATTTTTATTAATGCCACTGCACTCTTTTGGTAACGTCATTTTATGTTTTAACAAAATAGTTTTCGTTTAAAATGCCTGTCGTAATGTTGAAAGTTTACGTTGAACCGGGACACTGCATTAGCAACGAGAGTTTTGAAAAGTCAGTATGCCTCATGGGTACGAGAAACTGTTATATTTCGAAGACTACCAAAGTGACAGGATAACGAATGCAAGTTTCAATTAGCCAATTAGGGTGATCCGCACTGGTATTCATCAGAAGATAAATTTTAAATTTTTTTTTCCTGAAATCCAACCGACGCTCAAAAAATTAATGATATGCCATATCCGTTTTCAAGGACTGTCCGCAGTCCTACAGGGCCATAATCATCTCCGTTCGATTATTTAGAGTGGGTGATAATCGGTAAGTCTTTGAGTTGGTTAACTTATAAAAAGTATCCAAGAAGGTAATTAAAAATAAGCCAAAGTTTAAAGGTTGTATTTCAGTTTATTTGTTCGATATCGGGTTATTAGTGTTACGCGCATGCACTGAAGAAGCATCCTGTGCGTCCTGTATTTCAGCGAGAAAGCCTACAGGACCAGAAGCAGAAGATAAAGAAGGGCGTCTTAGTGGATGTCAGCAGACTTTGTGGCTGTAATAGAAATTTCAATCACACACTCAGCAAAAGCCTGTAAGTAAATGCCGTGGTAGTGAAGTAGTAAAGTTAATTACACGTTCACTTGCATCCAAGTGTGAACTGTTTCGTTTCCTACTGCCGAAATGCCAAGACTGTGTCTACAATTAACTTTTCCAATATTTTTATGTAACTGAGATAATAGGCTTGAAATAATTTGGAAGATATTCATATTTATTAATTTCATATTACTCTTATTTAACCCCTTTACATATTATCCCGAGCATATTCGTTCACGTCTGATGTGTTACAGAATCATGCTCCAATGCTGCGCAAGTCCGGGAGTTAGCACCAATACGGACATCGCCTTTCCCTGCGCAACGCTATTGGTTGCTGCTGACACGCCCACTATTTCATGATTTGCTGCTTATTGTGCCATGGATGTACTGTAACCATTTCCATAGGTTCCAAAATTCCAGTTGTTACTCGTAAGTACAGTTTACACCAAATATCTCTTATTCTGCAACTGCTAAAACGAGAAGGTAATGCATACGTTACAAAGTTAATACAACCAGTTCTTCATGCCATCAAATGCTTAAAGTCAAGCAAATCTATACTAAATATTTCGTATTTAACAAAATAAGAACTAAGAATTTTGCAAAAAGGCGAAAATATATTTTATGACTTTTAGTATTAAAACAATTCAGCGGCGTTTTTCGGTTCAGAATTAAAATTACCTCATGAAAGCCAAATGTTTAAGTTTTGCATTAATATTCTCTTAGATTAACCCTAATATTTTTTTAGGTTCTTGTTGTATTGTCAGTCCACACGAAGTGTATGCTGTAATAAACCAGAAGACCTTTAGCACAGTAAGTTCAACTCTAGAAATAGGTGTGAACTAACCATTATTTACGGCGACAAAACCCAACAAAATTTCAACATTTTTTAAATTATCGCACCGTACTCTCATGTGAATATTACTCACATTACTAAGACGTTTATTACCACTACTTCACTTAATTTTGCGCTGCTAAAGCACAGGATTTTTGCGAGTTGAAGAGAGAACTTTACTACGACTTTGAAAAGCGTTGGATTAATTGCGAATCGATGGGTATGATTAGAAAGCCAAATATAACTACTTCAGCAGTAATTGTACAACACCTATGATGTACTCCTACGATAGAGATACTCAGCTTTGGAATGCTCCTAAGTTGCTACTTTCCTGTGTGGGTATAACACCATGTATTTCGACAGACGAGATATTCAGAAATACAGCCATAAGGGAGTTTTAAATTATAAGTATTTACATATGTCGAGGGCAGCCAGATGTTATTAATAATTAGTACATTTTCCCAGCTGTTTTTAAGACTTATATGTGCGTAGTCATTGCTTGCAATTATTATTGCTTTTTGATAAATGCGCTGTAGTTTGAATCATAAACGAAAAAATAACTAACGTTCTAATCCTCAACCATTCGAATCGCAGGCTAACGTCCCAGCACAGAGGTTAGTTGTCCCAGTTGTAGTCCAACTGAGGAGCTATACAGATCAGAATCACCCACAGTTGTATATTGTTCGTAAATGAAGCATGTAATTTCAGCAAGTGCGTTTTACCGTTTGCGTTATTCACATGCATATTTAGCGCCACCGAGAATGTTAAAGCATAGCGGCTTTCTTTGTGCAAACGCTCATTTTGCAGGTTTAAAACTTTTCAATGCTGTTATTTTTCTGCTGTCTTAAAAAATAAACGAATCCGTTTTGCCTATGATTCCTGTTTATTTCTCGTTTCAGAGTTGTGTCCTTTCTTCCCAATAGGCCCAATGGTAAAACGAAGTGGGAGGTGCTGATGTCGGTCTAACAATACTAGTTTCCTTCTATCTCTTTTAATTTTGTTTGTGGCAACATGTGGAAAAAAAAAATGTTGTCTATCAGCCGTTGGTAAAGTTCTGTGTTACAATCATAACTCGTATTACGATGCTTTTTGGTTCAAAATTAAAACGCAAGCAGAACAGTTTAATTAATACACTTTATCTATGGGATTACTTCTGATTATTTTATTTGTGCAATATGGAAGTGCATCATCGAAAATTCGCGTTCTGTGGTGACGAAGGTTGTTTTGACCTTTAAACCTGTCGTACGTATTTAATTCTAAATTAATTTTATTTGCTTTCCTCTGTTTCTCCATTCCAGGAATATGAGTAATTTCATAATAACGACATAACTATAATACACTGCATAGCGTAACGTATTTGGGAAAATATAGCATTGACTGATTTTACACCGTAATGATACAGAAATAGCATTCCACATTTATAGGTAATTCAGTTTTTTACATACTTACGCACATATGTAACTATCATTGCACGAATGGTAACTAAGCCTATTTCGTACAGTGGCCGGCAGTTATCTGGGCGCGCGAGCTCCCTAGTCCTGTCTTGAGGGGTGTCCACTACAGACTGGTCAGTGGCAGGGCGACAACCGTCGCGCGCCGGCCGTATACGAGCAGGATGGAAAACATTCGCTCAACAGCCCGAGACAGAAAGTTTGAAAATTTCATATTATAACAATAGCGTGCNGCAACAGTCGTGCGCCGGCCCTATACGAGCAGGACGGAAAACATTCGCTCAACAGCCCGAGACAAAAAGTTTTAACATTTAGCATTATAACAATAACGTGCTTTCTTACGCACGTAAATAATGAACCATACTGCAACATAGTTAACAATAAAGCATATAAACTAAATAAAAAAAAACATGCCACATAAATATTAAATAAATTTTGTACATATGCTCGTGTAATCGGATTCAACAAAACGTATTTATTCAGCATTTTGTCTTTCTTTTTTAGTTTGTAACGATTATAAGTGAGAGTTGATAATATGTGGTTGATCTCCAGAAAGTATGTAATGAATGATAAGACGTGCAGTAAAAAAAATATGATTTCCAGGTAAACTATATTACAAAATTATATATAATCTAAAATTTGTGAATATTAATTATCATGACAAATGGAATTAGATATAATAATATTATGTACTAAATAAAGTTCATATGGGCTGTTCACGGTAAAGTGAACATTTTTGAAAGCCCTCACATTTGGAATAATAGTCAATAAATAAATTTTATTTTAGCCTTAGATGATATTTTCTGAGTGAGGTGGAATATACACACTGGGTTAATTACTTACATTGCAATATTTATCTAAAAAAGTGGCTAAAGGATAAAAAATGGCTGGAAGAAAAAAGTAACTAAGACCTCAAAAAGTGGTCACTTTGCTGTGAACAACCTTTAACAATATTTACAAAGTAGTGCTGTTGACTGAATATGTTTTATAATTATCCGAACATATCGATTGGCCAGTTATGTCAGCCCACTGGTGCATACTGGGGAAATCTGCTGATTTTGGAGAAACTAGCTCATCCCTGATAAGTTTCGTCTATCAGAATGCAAAAAGTATAATAATAATTAGAAATGAAATAGTATTAAGCTTTTACACAAACAACAGCTGTGTAAATAACGTATTTTAAAAACTTATCATTGATCACGTATGATCACTTCTCTCGCATTAAAAAATAATTTGGCGCTATTTTTACAAAAGGGTTGGAGCTCACACATTTCATAAGACAACAGGCAAGTTTGTTGCCAGGAATGATGCAGGCAAGCTGGTGGCCAGGAATGATGCATCGTTGACCTTAAGACAGGGCGTTGTTTACTGATGTGTACAGTGTATGAGTATTTTTTTCATTGGGCGACCATTCACGTTTATTAAAACTGGAGCAGATATATGTGAATATTATTATTGTTATTGATAGTGATACAACTACAGATGAAGTAGGCAAAAATAAATATATACATATTGTTCATGCAAATAAAGCTCTTTACACCGTAAAATAACGTAATAATTTCAATAGTCGTGGACAGGTTTTTACAGAATGTGATAGGACCCTAAGTATTAAATATTTTACAGCTTTAAAAACAAAACCTTTTACCTAAATACACTTAATAATGTTAAAGTCGAATATATATGATATACAAAAAATTTGTAGGCCTAATATCTTCTACAAACACTGTCTCTATTTCATTATAATACTGGTGTGTTAACATGTTCCATATGGAAATGCTTAGGCAGTTCTTTTAAAAAAAATCCCCCCAAATAAACTTATTGTACTTAATTTATAATGGATCTACTGAAGGCGAACCATGGTAAACGTCATCAGTATCGGAGTCTTTATTATTACCCGTTCTCTGCTGTGAATGACTTTGCTGCACCTCTGCGAGTTACCATTCCCTTCCATCACGTACATTATCTGCTACCCAATATTTTCCGAATAGCCAGTACACAGCTGTCAGCTGCGCGCGCATCTCCTTTCCTCCCCTTTTACCACGCTTTCGCCGGCGACCAAGCTTCCCGCTTCTCCGCGCTGAGACTTGCCATGATAACTGCCTGTCACTGTAGGCTCGTTTCATTCCGTACTTAATTTGGCAGTAAGATCATGTCCTATTTTATCGCTGATTCCGTTCTTCGCATACCAGCACTTAGAAGTCTGTCGTCTTGTTATGATTGCAACAGGCATGGCTAACAGCTTCTGTGAGCAGAAACACTGCAATTATAAGACGCGAAATGGTTCCTGTTTTCTCTAAATCGTGAATTATTAATTTAAAACGCTCTATACCATTGGGGCCGAATATTTTTCTTTAATACGGTATCCAGCATTAAAAAAATTCCCGTTTCTGAAGCGATACTTATAATAGCATAAATAAGTGATTGCGTGTATGGACGAATAGAGGTTTTGCCAAAGGTTTCGTGATTAAAATTCCTCATTTGTTGTATTAATAGACTACGTAAAACATGATCCACAGAATTGACCAAAAATAATTTCTGACAAAATAGAACTGCAAAACGTAATATGGATTTTAAAATGTAACTGCCCTTTAGCATGTACAAGGGAGGGGGAAATTGGGGAAAATACGGTAACTACTCAAGAGTCATGACTGTGACTTGTGGCGCTTTTTAACCTTGAGAACAAATGTACGGCATAGCTTTATTAGTTCACAACCAGTACAGCCCGTAAATATCAAATGTCAAAACAAATAGTATACAGAAATGGCAAAACATTAAATAACTCTTGGATTGAAAATTAATATATTTAAATAATTTTAAAATGCAAAAATTTGCAAGTAGAATAAATCGCGTTCTAAAGGCCTTTAAAATAAAATTAAAATATCTTAGAAGATAATTACGTTTATTTATTGAGGCATAAAAGTGATTGTTTTATTACCTTTAACGTGAATCATCCCACACAAATAATGTTCGGAAAAAATAAGTGAAAGACTAGATAGCGGCGTGTTTGCACATTACGACAGCATTATATTTCGTTTTTTTCTGAAAGTTGCCGTAGGTGGTTCCTAACATTTAGGTCTCTTCCACTTTCAAGATCTTCCTTTAGACTTCAGGAGAAATAAAACAGCGATGTAATATAATTATAAGCAGCAGATTTGAAGTGCTCAGGAAATATTTAGCGAAACACGGGGCTAGGTAGAACTGGCGGAGAACTCAAAAGAGGAAGCAGCGAAGAAAGATAATAGTATTAAAGGTGTCGGTGTGGGTGAATAAGCAGTGATGGGAAGGGAGCGGTCGGGTGGGAGTTGAAGATGCAGAGAGGAAACCAGCCGTCACACCTCACGAGCGACGTATTATAGGCGCGGTAGTAAATTTGACACTCTTTGTATTAAGAGGAACCCCTTTCTAAACACCCCGAGGTCACGTCTAGCCTTAAGTGAGCACTCTGACTGGCCCCTCGCAAGAATGCGTTAGGCAACCTCGCGAAACTGAATTTCCTGCAAATTAGATCTGTAACAACAGGATATTTTTACCCGCGACGTAAGCCAATGGTTTAAACTACGGATACCACTTTGTAATTTAGGCCTACTCGCTTCCCTGAAGGCTCCCGCCTACCTGGAGAATTTCTCCCGCGTTTGAGACCTAGAAGCGCGGGAGCGATAAGGGTGACACTGCCATGTGCATCAAGCACCCCATCGACACTAAGCTGAAGGCTCTGAACTGACGTGCGGTGTTCTCGTCGTGCTGCGTGGACCTGTGGGACTTTCAGCGATGACCCTGTTATTTTATTGGCGGGAAGTCTGTAAGAGTACTCGGAAATGGCGTTACTAACGTGCGTGACGTCTTGAAACAGCTCTCGTCTGAAGTTCAATAGCCTCGTGAGAAAACGAGTATTTCAAACACTCTGCAACGCATTTCAAGCGCCGCGCCGGGTAGGCGAGAGCCGTAAGGAAAAGCGCANGCCTCGTGAGAAAGCGAGTATTTCAAAACACTCTGCAACGCAGTTCAAGCGCCGCGCCGGGTTGGCGAGAGCCGTAAGGAAAAGCGCACGAAAGTCCTAAATTTGCTATTTTCAAACAATTTCACTAATTTTTTTTCTTTGATTGGTTTTAATATGATAAAATAAAAAGTGGAAGCTGTAGATAATGGTTTTTTTTTACATTTACTGGATTAAAATTTTATTCCCAAAACATTTACTTTCTGATATACGCGTATACGAGTAAACGCTGATTTTATACGCAACGTTTTATTTGGGAATTCCCTTAAAAGTCACTCGCGAGGACGAATTGAGTCGAAAACGCAACAGGTTCTGTGGGTAGATGGTGCTGTCACCGCTACTTATGCGAGCGAGCGTTAATTTAAGAACCGGAATTAAGCGTAGTTTTAGAACCACGTGATTCTTAAGAATACAGTGAACTCCGGATATTATTACTACTTAAACAAGCCTAAAAAATTTATAGTTTTTTATTGGTTGGGTAGGCAGTAGGGCTTAACGTCTCGTGAACAGCGAGGTCATTAGAGACGAAGCAAGTAGCTCAGGGAAGAGGGATTGGGGAAGGAATGGGCAGGAATCGGCTATGACCTTTGTTAGGGACACATCCCAGTATTATCCTGGAGTGATTTCGGGAAACCATGGAAAACCAAAATCAGGATGGTCGGACCGGGAATCGAACCCAGGACCTCCCGAATGCAGTGAGTTACCGCTGACCCACCTCGCTCGGATTTTCAGTGACTTGAATGTTTCCTTCGAAAATGTTTGGCGGTTTGATTTTCGTCTTTAAATCTATAGCATACGTAAAAAGGGAAATCGCAATTGTAATTATATGATTTCACTAACAATGCAAGTAAATATCAGTATATTTTAAAATCGAGAAATGTTTATACAAATAACCGGGTTTTGCATTTTAAAAATATTTAGAATATTAGGTGAATAATAAACGAAACATAACAATATAATTTTTCAGTTTGAACTTACGCAAAAATGCTTTTGCAAAAAAAAATCTACAAGTGGCAGACGCCTTGGACCACACGACTATCGGTAAATGTGCTGGGGCAAAGATTTAAAAGAAGGAATGTGATATCATGTGTTTGGGGAAAAATCTTTTTTGAAAGAATGTAAGTTTTTGCTGTCGTGATTATTCCAGAATAAGAATGTGTAATAATAACATTTTTAAACACTTTTCTTATAATAATTTTTCTTATTAAAAATTATAAAAAGATATACTTAAATATAAATTTTTTATTTTATTTTATTTCTCATTAAGTTTTTATTTTAATACAATTTTTTTCATTAGCCGAGTTGTCTAAGGTGTCTGCATGCCGACCCAAGGTTTGGCAGTTCGATTCCGCCCTCCTCCAGACGATATTTTGAGCTCCGCGGAAATCAAATAAGAAAGCAGCACCACTAGTGGCTAACTCTAGAACCAACATGGTGGCTGAGCGAGAGCGATCTCCTCCCTCGAAAGCGAGAGTCGAACGAAGGACAAGTGGAAACAAGATGGCAGGGTCAATCGAAGGTGAGTAATAAGGTGGCACACTCTAGCAGCAATAAACAACATAACAGAGATCGACGGTGCACTCTAGCAGACGACGAGAGAACTGCAGCATGTTGAGCGCATGCGACAGATGCGAAGGTGAGTAATTGGGAAACAAGATGGTGGCGAAAACATAATGGCGGCAGGAAATAAGATGGCTGATGGAAACAAGAAACCGGATGGAAATAGGATTGCGGTCGGAAACAAGATGGTGGGTCTAATATGGTGGCTGTAATCTCATACAAAACGGCAGCAGCACGTCAGCAGCTTCCAGCCCGTATCCTCAGACCTACCAAATCCATCTACTTGTGTTACGTATCAAAAGGGTTTTATATTTCGGTTAACATGAGAGTACCTCATTTTTGGTTTAATTGAAAGTTCACTTATATTTTGTCTATAAATCATAATATTTCATTTATAATTAACATGAAAAAAACAAGGAGAAAATATGTGCATTGGTAATGCCTAGTATGAAATAGTTCTTATGCAAAATATTATTACACAGAGTGAGCGTGAATGCGGTGTATTGTCCATTTGGTGTAAAGTTCTAGACACTGTTAAGCTTGGTTTGCGTGAGGCGGAGGAATTTCCTGGAAGTAGAACTTGAATCAGGCTTCAGAAAAGTTGGAAGTAACCGTGAATTGACTATATTTTCTCTGCGTTTTTGGTGGACGGGCCCTCAGTCACATAATTTTTTCTTATCAATCCTTCAGAACGAAGACTTATTTTGCGCATGTTCCCCAACATCGGACAACGAATTGCCAGCAAGAGTACGAAAATGACGTAATCAAATCGCAACGTTGACTTTTTTACGTTTGGCTTTCCAACACATAGGTCTATTTATAATATATAACGCAACTTGTATATATTTCTGCAGTATCAAAACTTGTTAAAGGAAATGTGTACTCAAATTTCAAAGTAAATATTTATGAAAACAGTAAATGCAATCATGAGCTCGATGTTCGTGGTTCTGACAGTTCTATTAGCAGAAAAGCCATTTACTGTTGCGACTCGGAAATCCTTTACCGAACAAAAGGCACACGTTCTCTCTGCCACATCCCCAATACGTTAGCTCTAACCTCTCGATAGACCACTGCACGCGTAGAACTCAGAATAGTGTACTATGAATTTAAACATATTATTCTAGCACATTTTTGACAGTATTGGGCAGGATATACTTTTACGACAATTTTTAGCCTTCCACCAATGTAAAATTAGCACTACTATGAGCCTCATCACTTTGCTAATGCGTCGATTAAATGAAACTAGAAAATTTAGGAACTTAAATATTTTACTGAAGTGGCAATTATTACACTTTATGTGCACAACATAATCAAGAATAAAATAAAATAAATTCAATGCCCAAAAGTGTTTTAAAAAAAACACTTTTAATACGACGTCAAGACATCGAACTACTTTTCTTGCATCGTTTCAAACTTAACGGAAGTATATGAGTAAGTTTTTAAGTTATAGTGTGTGAATTTTTCTTCTTCAAAGGTTGGTTTAAAAAGTATTCTATTAACGGCAAAAAAAACTACAATTGTATAAAGTATTTTAAAAAAGTAAATTTTAATAAGAGTATTTCAAACTCGATTCTCTTATTACCACCATGCTACTTAATGTTATTCATTTCCGAAGCAATGTGCTCTATGTTTTGGGGTACAAATAAGTGAACTTATATACAAAATTTTATTCACTACATGCCATGTTATTTTTCCAATGAATATTACAGTATTACAAATTTACGTTTTTTTTCGCGTACTGCGTATAAACATAATGGAGGTAGATTAAAATGGTGGCTTCTCTGACTTGAAATCTAACGGAAAGGGCTCGTTGTCGAAAAATTTCATTTTGACAGAAACTGAAAAATTTTCTATTGTTATGTTGATTGCAAATATACTGTAAAGAGAGAAGTTTTCATAGCCTCATTTTATCACACGTTAAATTATGAGATGTGGCCGCAGTGAAGCAGCGGCTAGATTGCTGGTGGAAGGACGGGGTTCGATTCTCAAGAGGGGTCGCTCCCGGATTTTCGCACGTGAAAATCGTGCAGTACGATGCCACTTGTAGCCGGGGTTTCTCGGGTAAGTCCTGTTTCCTAGCGACCTAGTTTATTGTGAGTTCAAAGCAGTGCGTATGCTAACCAATCACAGAAGAGTTAACCCACGTGGGTTTCCTTATACCAGGCCGAAGGTAAGGGTGAAAAGAGTATAGGTTGCTGAGCTAGGCAAACTGACCGCACTGTTGCGTGAAAGGGGGATGAGTGAGTGAGTGAGTGAAGAGATTTGGACGGCTCTTGACATCGAGGACTTGAGAACCGTCAGAGGGATGATAATATGTAAGTAACAGTAAAGTAAATTTGCATATGCCATAACAGTTAACAATGTTGATGCTTAGGTTACTCACTGGGTAAGCAACGTCCCGTCTGCAAAGCCGCGAATAAATGGAATTGTTGAATAGAGGAGACGATACTAGGTGCTGACCAAATTCGCTGTGATTTCTAGACTTGTAGTATGGACAAGGCCGTAACTAAAGTAATAAAAACTCTGTACCTGTCTGGCTGCGAAATCTTACTCCAAAATTATTGATCGTGGAGTTGGAATGTTCTATAGGGGCTACACATGCAATCCTAGAGACAACACCTGATAATGAATGAGGCGACAATGACGACATTGATGGCCAGGTTGATGATGACCAAAAGTTGGGTACCGAGATGATGTTCTATCAGTGCCAGTATGTTAATTAAACGAATGGAAAGCAGAAGTTTGAGAGTCGTTAAGAAGGCGCCGCCGTGATGACAAAGCCAATTCTGAAATGGATGAACTGGAAAATATAAACATAGAGGAAACAGTATGTGTAATCAGTTTATGTAAGGTATCCAATGTTGTTCTTGTGAACAGGACCTACTCCAGAAACTACGTTAAAATAAACCGCTGAATGTTGGTGCTCTGCCTCAAAGGGTGACGTGAATATCTTCAGGCTATCATCCCCGCCGATCGTTTAAAGTACTTACCTCGTTTAATAACATTTTAAGCTGTAAAACTTTCGTGCACTATGTAGTAATTTATGTAGTTGTACAATTCAGATGAAATGAAAGGAAAAAAGTATTTACAGGAATTACATAAACAGTTAGGTAACTTCGCAAACTTCAGACGAGAGTACTCCCAAAATGGCTAAAAACGGCATTTGCAAAGCGCTGTATCTTAAAATGTACGCGTCAGATCCATACAAAACTACTCAAGAGCCCTGCATTGAACCTTTATACAGACTTTACACCAATACAATTATAGGGTCACCGCTGAAAGTCCCATAGGCACACGCAGTGCGACGAGAACACTGCACGCCAGTTCAGAGCCTTGCGCTTAGCGGCGATGGCGCATTTAATGCGCGTGGCAGTGTCGCCCTTATCACGATCACACTTCTCGACCTCGAACGCGAAAAAAAAAAAAGCTCCATGTAGACGGGTGCTATAAGAGAAAAGGCTTATAACGGAGCAGTATCCTTTGAAGGCCTGCTTCATTCGGTGGGAGAATTTCCTTTGGTGGAGGCGGCAACCAGACATCGGTGGAACGTTTAGCTGAAGCTCGTGTCTTGGCGACGTATCGAGGAAGCAGTTAGGAGCGAGCATCCCCCCTCGAGTAATTGCCGTCGTTACAGCGTCCGACAGCGTCTGCCCATTGGCCCGCTGACTAGGCCGCATCCCCTACCGCCCTTCTAATACTCCTCGCCCCCCACCCTCACATACACACAAGCTTCTGCTTCTATCTCTCCCTCGCGGTTTTAACTGCTTGCAAGTCAGTTCACGATGCCCCCAAGGTCACCGCTTCGTCCCTGGCCGAGTACATATCCTCAATCTTGGACATAGTCAATTCACGGTTACTTACAACTTTTCTGAAGCCCTGCTGAAGTTCTACTTCCATGGTATTCCTCCGCCTTATGTAAACAGAGGTTAAAATGGCGTGGTACACAAATCAACACTAAACAGACACATAAATATTTACAGGTCTCTAGAAGCGAATATAGGAAAAGTACGAAATGGCAATCCTAGATATTAATTTACTCTAACTTCGATAGCGAATATTTTTCTAATGCGATGCATTATTGTCGAGCTATTTCTTACGCCGTAAATTTGCACGTTCGGTAAGTTATAGCGCTAAAGGAGTGTATCTGCCCATAAAAATATTCGCTCACAAGTATCCAGACACTATTATTTAAGGTCACCCTTTCTTAATTTTTTCTGATCTGACTTATACAAATTTATTAAAAGCAATAACGTGTTCAGAGTTAACTTATGCATCACGCCCTCTTAACAGAGTCTAGAAAATTATACCAATCAGACAACGCCCCGAATAATTGCGCACTGAGTGTAATAATATTTTGCATAAGAACTATTTCTTACTAGGCATTACCAACACACCTGTTTTCCCACAAATTTTTCACATTAATTATGATTTAACTATTATAATTTATAAATAAAATATAATTAAAAATTCTGTTTAACCAAAAATAAAATTTATTTATTTGTTAAAAGAAGCATAAAAAGCTTGCGATACATGGCACATTTAGTAAATAAGCAAACACGTCATCCGTGGGGTGATTTTTCAAAGGTTAGATTCAAAAAGTTTGAAGCAACCACGAATGGACTATATATTTACATTTTTCTTCCCTGCGCACACACTGATTCATACACAGAAGTTTCCTGTCGTGATCCTTTCCCAGTGTTTCATTGTCGCCGAGCAATACCACTGCACCCAAGGCCAGTGCTTATTGCCAGCTCGTTGCACGGCTGAACAATTCATCACCATCATGAATCTCACCCCTTCTGCACTGAAACACGCAGTATTATATTCTCTCACTATATTTTCCTAACGTTTAAAACGTTGTCATACCAGTGCATTGGCGACGCAGGAACAGAGGAGTGAAGCGGTACATCGTAATCCCTTGAATATTGAATGAGGAGTACGATACAGTAAATGTCCCCCATACAATTATGTTCTTTATACATCCTTAAGGGTTCCTCCTGCAGGACGCTTGAACTGCGTGACAGTGTGTTCAAAATCCTGTTTTTTTTAGTCGAAACTATTAAACATTCACCCCGGAATGTTTACCTACGAAAAGACGTCATATGCGAAACGAGGAAGGAATGGTACTTTAAAGCTACCACGCATGCTGTAAATATGATTTTGGAGCCTTCCAGTATAGTTAAAAACGTCTATTTTAAGACTGTTGTATCTGAAAACATACTAGCCGGGCACGAGTGAAACTACGATAGGAGTCTGTACTGTGCTTTGCTACAGACTTTTTCATCAATAAACTGATATGGTCACAGCTGAAAGTCCCATAGGTGCACGCAGCACTACGAGAACACTTCACGCCGGTTCAGAGCCCTGTGCACTGTGGTGATGGCTCTCTTGTAGCGCGCGCCAGTGTAATACTTGAAGCTCACGTTCCTCTCGGCAAATAAAAAAATGAAAGAAACGATGCAGGCAGGCGAGGCCCTAAAATACCACTTAAGTATTAACGATGATTCTGTTGCAATAACATTTAATTCTGAACCATTATGAAGTGATGGATGTAATGTTTCAGTTCATCTTAGCTTCACATTAGGGCTAAGTATTTTATGTAACTGATTCTAATTAACAAAACTTATATAAATATATTCAAAACTGACGTCAAATCTAGAGGAGAAAACATTAGACTCTGCCTTTTTAAGTATGTGTAACATTTTCTTTTTTTAACCCCGCTCTAAAATTATACCTTGTTCATCAAAAAAATTACCCCGATGCTACATGACAGTCTACGTCGCTAAGGCCAGAGCTTCGGTTTTGGAAAGTAACGAAGACCGAACAGATCTCCGCATTCACGGATTTACGTAATTGTTGTATCTCTCCCACCACTTCAGTTGTATTGTGGGTTCGTCAGACTTCAGGGCAGATATTATTATTTCTGGAACCTATAATGATCAGCTGCGATAAGTTACAAAATATTAAAAGGCGATGTCGAAGACTGATAGTATAATTTTCTGTTGGCAAGAAGGTGTAAAATGTTGTAGACAACGGCTTGTCCTTTAACCTTGCCAGAATTATAAATTGCCGGTACACGTAACTGAACCACTAAGTAGGTCATCAATAATTCGCTAAATATTTTACGCAGAACGTCCTACGTAGTCAGGTATACATTTTAATTTCTCTTGTTTTATGTAAAGAGACGGGCCTTCAAAAATTTCTCCTTTGTAGCCATATACAGCCTAGCTTTAAAATGTACTGTTTCTAAAGGAACTGTAAATCAGCAAACACGTAAAAATATAAGTGCTACTTTTATTTCCTCTGAACTAACTACGCATTTTAAAAGTTTCGAATGAACTCGGTTTTATATAACAAAGTAAGACAGGACTTATTCCAGATAGCAATACGTATATAACGCACAGACTAGATGATTACCCCTAAAAATACCCTCCACAGTCTGATGTTATATTATTTATAAAACGAACAATTTATGAACTTATGTAATAATTAAGGTTTCATCAGCTTTAATTCTTACAACGGCCGCACATTATAAACCAGCAAGCCTCGATTCCCTAATTAAACATAAGAACATTTAATACGACGGTTATAGAAAAGCCAGAAATTTTTATTACTCTTTCCTCCATATTTCCATTAGCTGGCAAGTAGACAGATCCCAAATACACAAAGATAAACCCGCCTGTGAACAAATTCCTTTGGTGTCAGAAAAATAAAAGCGGCGAAATGTTTAGCAACATTCGTATTGACGGACCCAAGTAAGAGAACAATTTCATGGTGGTCTCAAAGCACTTCGGGTGTACGTCGAATCTAAAGTTACGTTATAAATATTGTCACCGCAAATTCAAATATTTGAGCTTTTGACCAGCTTTTCTGCACTGTGTGACCCCAATGTATCGTGACCACCATCTCATGTGTGAAAGTGCCAACACCCTGACCGTTCCAAGTCCAATAACCAACAACAACTCAGAAGTTGGCAAATAGTAACAAAAATATTAATTCAAATTCGTTAACTTAAACAGGCCAAAACCCCTCGCCCATCCAAAATCAAAACAAGTTAAAGTCATAGGAGAAAATTTGGGATACTTTACATACCCAGTGAAACAAGAAAAGTTTCTTAATATAATTTTATATAGTAGAAAATTTCTTTTATACAACTTCCAGAGATATATTGAAGGCACAATTTCATTTTTAAAAATCGGGTTTTTTACTTACTACAATTTTGGACCTTAATTTATACCAAAAGAATCGGTATAAATAGTAATTTTAAAATTGTGCCCCAACGTGATAATACAACAGCATTAATAAAATTTGCTCACAAAAGCATAATCAAACCTTAGGATGATTACGTTATTTACAAGCTACATGACTTCTTTCAAATATATTCATGGCTCATCGAATACTTTATACGTTACAAGAAAATGCACTAAACACAGGCAATATAATGCCTATAACATTTTTCATAAAGAAAACTTAACACAAAATATGGAGACCAAATGTCCATATTAGGTTTGACCAGAAGGGTCCCTATCTCAAATGCATGATGGCGCAGACGGGAGCAGAATACCTCGAGACGGTCCCAGTCGGGGACATTTTATACATCAGAATTTTGCACGCCCTCTCTACCGGGGAAGAAATATCGCAACATTGCGATTTTCATANGTCATCAATAATTCGCTAAATATTTTACGCAGAACGTCCTACGTAGTCAGGTATACATTTTAATTTCTCTTGTTTAATGTAAAGAGACGGGCCTTCAAAAATTTCTCCTTTGTAGCCATATACAGCCTAGCTTTAAAATGTACTGTTTCTAAAGGAACTGTAAATCAGCAAACACGTAAAAATATAAGTGCTACTTTTATTTCCTCTGAACTAACTACGCATTTTAAAAGTTTCGAATGAACTCGGTTTTATATAACAAAGTAAGACAGGACTTATTCCAGATAGCAATACGTATATAACGCACAGACTAGATGATTACCCCTAAAAATACCCTCCACAGTCTGATGTTATATTATTTATAAAACGAACAATTTATGAACTTATGTAATAATTAAGGTTTCATCAGCTTTAATTCTTACAACGGCCGCACATTATAAACCAGCAAGCCTCGATTCCCTAATTAAACATAAGAACATTTAATACGACGGTTATAGAAAAGCCAGAAATTTTTATTACTCTTTCCTCCATATTTCCATTAGCTGGCAAGTAGACAGATCCCAAATACACAAAGATAAACCCGCCTGTGAACAAATTCCTTTGGTGTCAGAAAAATAAAAGCGGCGAAATGTTTAGCAACATTCGTATTGACGGACCCAAGTAAGAGAACAATTTCATGGTGGTCTCAAAGCACTTCGGGTGTACGTCGAATCTAAAGTTACGTTATAAATATTGTCACCGCAAATTCAAATATTTGAGCTTTTGACCAGCTTTTCTGCACTGTGTGACCCCAATGTATCGTGACCACCATCTCATGTGTGAAAGTGCCAACACCCTGACCGTTCCAAGTCCAATAACCAACAACAACTCAGAAGTTGGCAAATAGTAACAAAAATATTAATTCAAATTCGTTAACTTAAACAGGCCAAAACCCCTCGCCCATCCAAAATCAAAACAAGTTAAAGTCATAGGAGAAAATTTGGGATACTTTACATACCCAGTGAAACAAGAAAAGTTTCTTAATATAATTTTATATAGTAGAAAATTTCTTTTATACAACTTCCAGAGATATATTGAAGGCACAATTTCATTTTTAAAAATCGGGTTTTTTACTTACTACAATTTTGGACCTTAATTTATACCAAAAGAATCGGTATAAATAGTAATTTTAAAATTGTGCCCCAACGTGATAATACAACAGCATTAATAAAATTTGCTCACAAAAGCATAATCAAACCTTAGGATGATTACGTTATTTACAAGCTACATGACTTCTTTCAAATATATTCATGGCTCATCGAATACTTTATACGTTACAAGAAAATGCACTAAACACAGGCAATATAATGCCTATAACATTTTTCATAAAGAAAACTTAACACAAAATATGGAGACCAAATGTCCATATTAGGTTTGACCAGAAGGGTCCCTATCTCAAATGCATGATGGCGCAGACGGGAGCAGAATACCTCGAGACGGTCCCAGTCGGGGACATTTTATACATCAGAATTTTGCACGCCCTCTCTACCGGGGAAGAAATATCGCAACATTGCGATTTTCATAATCAGTTGACTTGTGCCATCATAGAAAAACTAAATTCTTTATTTAAATTGACGCATGCGCATGGAACCAAAAACAGCCATTTACTCTTTCTGGTCTTTGTTCTTGTACGTCTTGCCACTCCGCCGACACTTGGGGAAGGAGACGATTCAAGGAGCAGCGACGTCATGAATCACGTGATCACCTGCCGGCAGCGCTAGTGGCGACACTCGTTGCGCCCGGCAGTGTGAATGTTGACGTGCACGAAGACAGCCGACTGCCGGACTGCGGTCCCTGCTGGTCGGCAGGCCCATTTGTCGGCGTTTGGTGGTCTATTTGTCGGCGAGGATGGCGAGGTTCACAAGTCAGCTGACGAAAACTCCAACTTAATTTAAAGGTAAAGTAACACCATAATGTGTCCTTTTCAGTCTGCACGTACTTATTTACACCGGAATACAGACATGTTTCTGTCGTGGCTCGGGAAATTCTTGGTTCGAATCCTAGGAATGGCATGGGGGTTAGTTAAGTTATTTCATAAGTCAGTTTGCAAACCATCCCGTGATAAGTCTTCAGGCATAACACCGGGAGACGTTAATAAGCCTTTTACCACCCAATCCAATCCAGTGAGCGTTTCTGTAGTGAATATATACAACGGTTGCTCTCCAAATGGTTCAAAGCCTGTAGCCGTTATGGACGTGAGGCCGTGTGCTGATACGGTAAAGTGGAACGTTCGTCGACAACCACGGAAAGAAAACAGCTTGTAACATTTTAAATAATTTTTTCTCAGGAATGTCCGACGTTGCCTTTGAAGCAGATAGGTGTACTTGTAGGTGAAGTGTCTGGCGTATTTGCTTCGAGTATTTTCAGTGTGCAGAAGGCATTATGTCGCAAGGAGCGCGATGTGCGTGCGTTATTGCAGTCAACGGTATATCGGCCAACTGCAGATGAATGCCAGGACCGCATAAATAACGCTGTCAGAAGGAAATAAAATAACAATGTGACGTGTACGGCAATGGACACAGTGTTAAAAAAATTATTGTTAAGCCCGGTAAAAATTTAGGGGGACAAAAAAAAAAGGTGATTACAGTTTGGACGTTGCGTTACAAGAAAGTTACTGTAACTGTAAATAATCTGTATTGATTATCGTGGCTTTCGATTGAGTGAGATCTATTTTTATGAGATCTTACCTGTATAGTCCATTCACGGTTACTTAAAAATGTTTTGAAGCCATACTAAAGTTCTACTTCCAGGATATTCCTCCGCTTCGGGGAAATTAATCTTAACTAAGTCTGAAAAATTACACCGAATTACAACGCACCACATTGTGCGCACTCAGTTGTAACGCTATTTTGCATGAGAACTATTTCTTACTGGGCGTTAGCAACACCTACCTTTTCTCACGGTTTTAATTCATATTATTTGTAAACGAAGCATTATATAAATAAAATATAAAAAACATTTCAATTTAACCAAAAAAAAGCAACTTTTATGAACACAGGTATAAAACGCTTGTGATACATGGCATATTTTAGAAATAGCTAAACACGTCAAAAGTAGGGTGATTTTTCAAAGGTTTGGTTCAAAAAGTGTGAAGAAATCGCGAATAGACTGTAGTAACGCATCAATGTAGTTCCGCAAACTACACATTATTGCTCGCGGCAGTAGAATATAGCTCTTTATTTTTTTGCATTAGGAATAAAGTACAGGCGAAAGCAGAATAAATACGTGATGTGTAGTTTTTGTACCTCAGTAAATCTGGCAGTGGAAGGAAACCCGCCACGACGTGTACTGAGCGCATGCGCTATAGGGTTTTCTAACTTGAATATAGTAAGGCTAATTAGACATTTTTTTTGCGAGGATCACAATTATTTTGTCTTAGTCACGTTGAAATACGATAGCCACGTGTGGGGGACGAAAAGACAGGGAAGTAGCAGAAATTTGGAGATTTAACCAGGAATGTAAAACAGCCTACAAAATACGGCGAGATCACCGTACCCACTACAGCAGTTTTCACATTACGTTTGGTGGGCAAATGCCATCCCTATGAATATTACGCTGACCTTTTGAAGTATTATTCTCGTTTTGAAAACTTTAAAAACAGAAATTAAAGGCTTGTAAATGGATTTGTGACATTTATCAGCAGATATTTTTGTGAAGTTTAATTAACATATTTTGCGTAGGCAGATTTTATTTTGGAAAATGAAGCGTGTTGTAACTTTGTGTGACGGTCCCTTCATTGTTATGTACACAAATTTCGGCGTAACTGAAGTCCAGTTATATGTCTTTAAATCGAAATTTTGATGTCAATGCTCCATTATGACGAAGGTTAAGTAATATATTTTCCTACAATGCCAGTCAGGCGGCAATAAATTTCTAATTAAGAGAAGACACTACATTTGTGTAATTTGAAGAAGATTTTTATATAATATTCTTTATTCAGTCATTGAATTTTTACCTGTTATTGCATCTAACCGGTTAAGAGATTTTGTATGCCTTTATAGGGATAATATTTAAATGCAGATGTTGTTGAACATTTGTGTATTGTTTATACATTTTTACCTTACAATTTTCGTACAAATGCAAATATGATTTAGCTGTTTGCCTCAAAACTTTTTATATTGTATGGATTTTGTTCTGTTATACACTTCAGCGTAAAAGTCTATTGTGTTCGCCTTTATATTATTCAAGTATAAATATAATTAAATTACGTCTTCTTTTACACAAGGAGCTTAGTAAGCGTAGATACCGTCTCACATCATCACTTTTAAATTCTCGATTGCTGTCTGAGCTGAAAAATTTTGATATTTTATCTTTACTGTATATTTTTTATACCTTTGAGTATTATCTTATGTGGTTTATTTATTCCAGGGTCTGCATGGAAGTATAATTTTTACTAAGAGTTTAATCTCTAATACGTAGAAGAGCAGTAAACATGTAGGTTATTAGTTCTTCGAATTCTAGGAATTATATATAGGCTCATTACAAATTTATTGAGCAAAAAAAGTTCAAAACCTTCAATTTCGTAAAAAATTTAACAATGGTTACCACAATTCAAAATATATTGTGATGGTAGAAGTATATTACGTCAACTCAAATATGTATTTCTGTATCGAAAACTATTTTTAATATTTGGTTTTGCATGTGTATATGAATACAGTTATTCAGTTTTCAAATAAAATAATAGTTTTCCTAAGATAACTTTAATTAAATTTATTAATATTTGCTAACATTGCAAAATTTTTGAACAGCCCCATTTAAAATAAATATATGACACGTAGAGAAATTTTATCAAGCCCTGGCAAGTATTTATAACATTAAACAGTATTAAAAATTATTAAATATTGAAGAAAAAATTCTATTCTGTGTAATGATTTAATTATTTTATGATTATGCTTTTTCTGAGATATTCTGGAATGAAACTTTTAGTTTATAAGTAAATATTTTTGTGTCAGTCAATTTTGAATACAGATTAGGAGTTGCAGTCGAAATGTTAAAACATTTCAAATTTTAACTTTTAATGAAATGGCAACAGTGAACGCCTAAATATTGTGGGGAAAAAAAAACAGCCACGAACGAAGGGGAAGGCAACTTCCTAATCCTTTCTTTACAACGGGAAATACGGGGGAGAAAACTGAAGTCAGCCATGTGTAAAATACGCAACCTCCACCTCAGTGCTGGAACGTGAGTTACATCACAGGAGTAGCAAATTAGACCGCTTCCGAGCTGCAAGCTTCTACGTGTATATTTTGTTTATAAAATAGTTTATAGACCATTCATGAATATTTGCAACTTTGCTGTCCTTCACTTCCACTCGTTCACGCGGGATGCGAAGCAGGAGCGCGTAACAATATTCTAAGGTGGGAACTATTTCTTGCTAGGCATTACCAACACACCTGTTTTATCTCTGACATTATTGATATTAATTGAAAAAAACCAACGTTTTAATTTATAGATAAAATATAAGTAGGAATTCGATTTCACCAAAAATAAGATTATTTTATGCAACTACTAGTAAGAATTTGATTTCACCTATAATAAGATTATTTGATGTAACAAAAGAGTAAAACGATTGTCGGTACATGACATATTTAGGAAACAGCCAACACTTCACACATGGGGTGATTTATTCGGAGATGTAGAGGAAATATTCGAGATTTGCTATACAGCTGAATTGTTGAGCTACACCATTCGGACACGGTTGATGAACTGAAGTAAATGTTCTATGCGTGTACTAACAAATTATATGTGCATGTACCTTGCCATTAAATGTGATTTTGAACGATCTCTGATTTTAAGCTCAATTTGCAAATACTAAATTTTATATGAAGTATTTTCCTAAGCGGTAAGTGTTACTTGGTAACCAACTTAACTAACATGTGAGATTCGTGAAGAATCTCCTCTAAAACTAAATAATAATAATATTGTTACAACTAAATATTTTGTTAAAATAAACATCTTTAAAAGTTTGGTAATGTCCACTAAACGGGTTGTTACTGTTATCAAAACGACGACAATTTGCAACTGGTAATAAACTTTTGAAAATCGCCTCAATAAAATTTTATCTTTACGTAACTAGTAAGAAACCTGTTGAAAGCAGAACATTTTAAGTCCATTATGTGTTTTAGGCTTTGTTAACTATAAGCGAACAGAAATACAATACAAAAACTGGCGTATCCAAGGGGTCTGGGCCCCTCTGAACGTTTTGCTTTGAGGCTAGCGCTGGAATGGCATGCATTTAACACATACATGAATGTGTCAGTGTGTAATAATACTGTGTACACTGCTTATATTATAGCTAGAAAACGATGCATTCTGAACAGACTAGCGGTCAAACGCGGGCTTGTTTCAAGGGAAGCAGTATTTAAGAATGCTCAAGTATACAAGGTTATTTTCTATCTTTATAACTTTCGGTTATAGTATAAAATACCCGTCTATTAACCGTGGGAAAAAGTTTAAAATTAATTTTCAAAATTAAAATTAATGCAATTATGACAATTTGTATTTTATATCTCGTGTTAAAGAAGATGAAGAATTGTATTCTAATAAAATAATTGGCCACAGCTCAACCAAAGTGCCACGAAGAATTATTTTGGAATTTCACAATGTGGTTCGTCAATAAATTAATTTAAACTTTAAGGATAAAATTAAAATCTTAAACGGTTAGCCGTTAAGCCATAATGGTTCGAGAATCATGTGTCGCACTTCAAAGAAATTGCTTCGCTTCATTCTTATGATTTCAATAACTTTTTACCCGAGTCAAAAATAGTGGATAACATTAGATATTCTAAAATTTTTGAAACATGGTTAAAAAAAATCTTTATAGTTACACACAAAGCGTGTGCAAAAATTTTCCCCACTGTATTGGTATTTTAACTGAATTACAGATGTAATGTTAACGAGATATACAATTTTCTGAAAACGCAGAAAACAATTTTTGCTACTTCAATACTGTTAATCCCAAATGTGTACTCTTAAACACGTAACGTTTTCCTTTTGCACATGCCTGCGTGCGTGTGTGTGTTCGATGTTATTACTGAAAATGAGTGCGTGGACGTCAACATAAGGCGGTAAAGGAAGGGGGAGGGGAGAACTCCCCTAGAAACTTAATTTTTGAATTAAATGTAGTGAGAGATCCATTACAACAATAGTTTATTAATTAATTATTAGTGTTTGTGTTGACTCGTCACGTTAAACTGAGCAATTTTGAAAGCCATGCTTTAGATCTACATTTTTGCACATTGTGTACTCTTCCAGCACATGTAAAATTAACATGGTCACGGGCCTGATTACTTTATTTATGCATGGGTTGATTTTAACTGTGAAATGATTAAAAACTGAAAGCTTTTATAATACGCTAATTATTACACTTATGGACATTTAAAAAACCAAAAGCTAAATAAATAATTTCAGTCGTCACAAATATTGAACACTTTTAATTCAACGCCAAGACATGGAACTACTTTCCCTCCGTCGCTACCAACTTTACTGGGCGCACGCCATTCGTTTTGCCCGATAAAATATACGTGTTCAGGGGCAGTGACATTATTCAAAGGTTGGTCTCAAATACGCTCAATTAAACGTGAACAGCCTATAACAATGCTAGAAATTAAGTACAATAACAATTTTTCTAACAAACAAATTGCTTTTTAGGGAAGTAACGCTGAAATGGAAGGAGTTTTCCATAATTTTTGTTTAATATTTTTTGTGCTTTTGTATTTATTCTTATATTTTAATTTTGTAATGTTATATTCTACATTATTAAAAATAAACTTGTTTATTTTCATAATACACTTCACTAATGACTGTTGCATTCTTTTGCGTAAAACTAGGTTGTAAATCTCGTGGTGGAAAAACACTTTGATTACTTTGCCCACCGCCCCAACCACTCCTCCCTCAGCACTTCCTGGGGATAAATCTTGTTGACACCCATTGCCTAAAGGTATATGTTTTCCTCGAAAACATTCCGCGACTAGTTGCGCATAAAACCACTTTAGCTACGATCCATTTTCAACAGTGGAGGATCTAGAAAAGATGAAGGGATTGCTATTTGAGGAGTGGGACAGTGTGCATTACGTTTATGTTCAAAACACTTGCGTAAAGGCTGTTCACGGTAAACTGAGCACTTTTAGAAGCCCTGTTTAATATGTACTTGTATGCACTTTGTGTATTTTCTGCCATGTGCAATTAACATTGTCACGGGCTTGATCGATTCATTCGTGCGTCGGTCAAGTGAAACTATGAAATTACTGGGAAAGTAAATATTTTAAAAAGTTGCTTAATTTTAACCCAATATGCATTTTTAAAAAAACAGAAAGCAAATTTAATATTTTGAGTATTCACAAACGTTCACCTAACACTTTTAATTCAACGTTAAAGAAGGGGACTACTTTTCCTCCGTCGTTACCAACTTAGCTGGGCGCACGCCACTCTATGTGCTCGTTAAAATATATGCAGATACGGGTAGTGACAGTTTTCAAAGGTTCATTTCAAAAGGGCTCACCTAACCGTGAGCAGCCCTTACCAGGAAGCAATAATTTTATGTTACGCGTGTGTCATTAATAAATAGGTATGTCATTTAAATACACACATATATACAATATATATACATTTCCCGTTACTATACTAGGTGTATATATTCATAGCGTCTTATTAATAATGTACTTGGTTTTGAGAAGAATTTCATTGTTCATAGTGTAAAATCAGGCTTCATGGGAATGGCTCAAGCCCCCTTGGCCACATACACGATCCGCCTCTGAGTTTCGTGACAGGGCGATTTTAATTATTACGTCTCTTAGATGCATCCCCGCGAATGACGGAAGTTCAGTATCGGTGTGGTGAAACTTAATTCTGATTGACCCAGTAATTTTCGAGAATTACTTCTCAACAGAACGCCCGGTCAGTAACCAAAGGAAATCTGCAAATTTTCGCGTATAGACTATTTACGGTAAAGTGAGCTCTTTTTAAAGCCATCTCATTGGGGATTAATAGTCTATAAATATTTTTTATTTTAGTGTGATGGAATATACAGGTTGATTCTAAAATAATGGGACAAACATTGAGGGGTGGTAGAGCTCACTAAAACAAACAATTATTTTATAGGAATATAGGGGCGGAAGTGACGCGTTGAGGCGCAAACACAAAAACATAACACATTAACGGAAACATAAAATGTTTATAAGCAGCATACTTAACGAATGATTCTGTACAGAAAATGTTAAAACAGTTGCTGGAAATGCATCCACCAACAGTCACGCATGCTTGGCGACCTCTACATATGGCGTGATTGGCTGACAATGGTGGCGTGCGTGAAATACCCGGCGTATTTGAATCTGTTCGCCAATCACCCCACCAACGCTACCAAGCTTGCATTACTGTCGGTGGTAGCAATTTTAAGCAATTATTATAAATGTTGCTTTCAAAAGGCATTTAACGGTGACGCTGTAAATAAACAGTNTCGCCAATCACCCCACCAACGCTACCAAGCTTGCATTACTGTCGGTGGTAGCAATTTTAAGCAATTATTATAAATGTTGCTTTCAAAAGGCATTTAGCGGTGACGCTGTAAATAAACAGTGTGTTGCATTTCATGTGTTATTTTTGTGTTTGTGCCTCAACGCGTCCCTTCCGCCCATATATTCCTATACAATAATAGTTTGTTTTAGTGAGCTCTACCATCCTTCAATGTTTGTCCCATGATTTTAGAATCAGCCTGTATACACTGTGTTTATTACTTACATGGCANTATATTCCTATACAATAATAGTTTGTTTTAGTGAGCTCTACCATCCCTCAATGTTTGTCCCATGATTTTAGAATCAGCCTGTATACACTGTGTTTATTACTTACATGGCAATATTTATTTAAAAAGTGTGTTGAAGGATACGAGATGGCTGAAAGGAAAAAGTAACTAGAGCCTCAAAAGTGCTCACTTTACCGTGAACAGCTAATATCACGTTAGATTACTGCCTACGCATAGATCTTAGCTCGAAAAACATGCGGCCCTACTCATAAGTACAAGGAGACGACATGCCGTGCCGGCTCCTTTGATATGGACGTGCCCATTCTCTGATGGGCTCTGTCAGAATGGCTGCTGCATGCCGTTAAATGACCCTTGCTGATTGGTGAACGGCGTTATAACATTTAGCTGGCCAGCGGCGCCATTTTGCTGGCGTGTGCGGCTGGGGCCCGCGGTACACGCCGATGTTTCACGTCTGTATTCCCAAGTACTGTGTGATAACGCACTTGATAGTCTATTTGCAGTTTCTTTACACCTTTTGAATCAAAACTTTAAAAAATTACGCCACATATAACGTGTATGGATTTTCCTAAATATGTCTTGCATTACTAGCCCTTTATGTGTCTGTTAAAATAAAAGTATTTTATTTTCGTTTTAATTAAACATTAACTTATATTTTATTTATAAATTATAATCTTTCACTTGTATTTTTGTGAATAAAATATAGATAAAAATAAGTGTGTTGGTAATGCCGAGTAAGAAATATTTCCCATGCAAAATATTATTAAACTGAGTGCGCACAAATGCGGTGCTTTGTCCCTTTGATGTAATTTTTAAGACATAGATAAGCTCTGTTTTCATGAGGCGGAGGAATAGCCTGGAAGTAGTACCTTAGCAGCCCTTCTGAAAAGTTGGAGCAGTTTGCTGGTTATACGAACAATTTAAAATATGTGTACAGTCATCGCTAAATATTACTTGCATTATGTCACATATACGCCTTGAATTTGGGTTAAACCTCAAGTGTCAATATTCACCCTCAAGGTCAACTAGCCTTCATTTTAAAAAAAATCATTCTGGGTAAGCCTCTGAGAGAAAGTTCGAGAAACAGCCAGCCTGTTTGTGGAAGAGCGCGGTGGGCGTGGAACGACTGACGACAGGTGGGCGGGTGTTTGGCTATGCAGATAACAGCTGGAGTGTTGTGGCAACACTGTATCAGCGTCGAGCAAGCGGCGACGCACTCCGCAAACTGTCGGCGAAAAACACTCCGCTGGCGATATCAGACTCCTCGCTCGAGTGGCTTTCTGCGACCGCCACCTTCTATCACCGGCTTGCCGACACTCACTCTGCGGTAAATTTCATAAAACAAAAATTAATATTTTGAAAAGCGTCTAATCTTCATCAGTAAACACACTTTAACTATTATTTTGTTCACGAGGATAATTGCACTGCTAACTCCAAATGCCGCACAATATGTAATGCCGATGTCAGAAATATGCTGCAGTTCAGTCGCCGTTTAGCTCAACTTAAATGCATAGGAATTTATAAACAAAATATATATTGTTTGGTGGACATATATTATGAACTTATATTACGACTTGGTATAGGTTGTTCACTGTAAAGTGAATACTTTCGAGACAGCAACACATAACTTCCTTAACATTGTGACACTTGCTTAATAAACACGTTGTCCTGTTTTGATACATCAATACTGAATCCACCAATGTTCCTGAATACCGTCCTTGGACAATATATTCTCCTTCTGTAGTGTCGTCGTGCCGTTTCGACAACTTTAAACTTCGACGCACCACTCCTTATACACTGCACAGACCACAGCCAACTACAATGTAAACTCCGCGGCAGCGCTCCGTACGTCCACGCCAAGGAGATGAAAGTAAGGAAAGAAGTTCGTCTTTTAAGTATTTTGCGTTGGATGGAAGTATCCGTAAACCGGTATGTCAAAAGGCATTCATCAGTATTCACGCTCTTTGTAAAAAGAAAGTTTTCTGACTTAACCAAATTCTCTTGGCTGGGGAAACACCTGAAGATAAAAGAGGTAAAAACCCACCTACCAGGAAATTACCCGAGCACATTTTACATTTGGTTGATGATCATACTAAAAGTTTCCCAGTAAAGACATCCCACTATGCTGGCAAAGAATGTGAACACCTTGATGCTCGTTTAAGTATAACGAAGATGNTTTCCCAGTAAAGACATCCCACTATGCTGGCAAAGAATGTGAACACCTTGATGCTCGTTTAAGTATAACGAAGATACATAACATATTAATGAACAAACATCCAGACCTTAATTTGAAATATGATTTCTACCGAAAGTATTTAACTGAATACTTCCACTTTAAGATTGAGAGACCACAGGTGGACGTTTGCTCAAAATGTGGAGAGCTCTCAGCAGAAATGAAGAGTTTGTTCCTCTGTGAGAGCGCAAGAAAAGCAGCTGAAGCAGATCTTACTGTCCAGAAGAGAAGAGCACGGAAGATTACAATGAGATGAAAAACGCGAAGGGAAGATATTTACATGACAACAAAGTTGCTGTTCTCTGCATGGATTACATGCAAAATTTGCCCCTGCCATCCATCCTAGCACAGGGATTTTTTATATGCGGCAGTTGTGACTGTTTTCATTTTGCATTCACGATATAAAAAAAACAGACAAATGTGTAATGTATCTTTACCATGAAGGTGAAGCGAAGAATGGCTCAAATTTAATAACATCGCTGTTGTATGACTATATAAAGGAGTTTTTGCTTAATAGTGTTCCTAACCTTCATTTATTTGCAGATTCATGCCTTGGTCAAAATAGGAACCACACATTACTTAGGCTGTGTTCGGGTATTATTGCATCTGGTAAACTAAAATCCATAACATTCAAATTTCCTGAGTGGGAGCACTCATATTTCCCTTATGGACGTGACTTTACATTGTTCAAGAGAAAAATCAAGAAATCAGATCTAACCTATACTCCTCTTGGTTATGTTAAAATCGTATGTTATGCTAAGAAAAATGTTATTGTGAAAATGGTAGAGTCCAAAGATGAACTTGACCTTGATAAATGGTGGTCTACTTACTTCAAGAAATCTGTTACATCTGTTGACAAGTACTTCAAATACACCTAGAAAAATGAGGCAACATTTTCTACCTACTCAGTTCAAAGAATTCAGATTCAGTATTGACAGCATAGGAACTAGTGTAGCCCTTCCTTTCATTAATAGTCTAGCTAGTCATGCATTCAGGATGGGCAAGCATACGCTTTCCAGTTTCTCCATGCCTAAAGATCAAGCATATCCGGATAACAGTGTGCCCATAAACGCGAAGACGTTACAGGATATCAGAAAGTTGCAAGTCTATGTACAGCACAACGAGGAGGCAGTGAACTTCTTTTCAACAATACTAAAGAATACTGGAAATCCACGAACCTGGCAACTGATGGTGAACATTAGCAGTGAATTCTCAATAATATAATTTTTTTCATTGTAACTTCTCATCTAAGTTTTGTTAGAAGGTAGTGAAAATAACGTCACAGTTCTTAAGTCTATAAATAAAACATCAAAATGACAAAACTGATTCTTGGATGTGTGAAATGTATGAATAATGAAGTGAAAGGAAGCAAGTCAAGGATATTATAGTGCTTTCAAAGCATTGTTTTTTGCCCATGTTCAGCATAAACAATGATATACGGTTATACACAGATGTGTCACTCCATGTATTATTTTGATTTGATATGTGTGATTTAATTATGTTTTTTGTCTCTCCTGAAAATATGTAAATTTTTATTTAGTCCCTATCACATCAGTGTGGTTCACCGATTTATCTACTGACTTATTAATATTAATTAGTTGAAGATGGATCAGTAACTGTAGAACAAATCGTCCCCTAACATTGCTATGGAAGTAGCAAAATATCTATAAACACATAACAATACTTAATTATATAGGATGTCATAAGTCGGAGCCCAAACTCAAAAATGGCAAGACCCTTAATGCCGGGAACCTATAGAAAACTTATTTGAGAGTAACATGACTGCGGATCTTCAAAACTTATTTTCCTTTAAGACAAATATTTGTATAGTATGTTCGCGGGATCTTCATACTTTTTGAACTAAACCTTTGAAAAATTACCCTAAGTATGACATTTTCAGTTCTTCCGTACATATTCCAAGCGTTTTATTCTCCTGTTAACGTAAAAGAAACCTCATTTTATGCTACATTGAATTTTTACTTTCATTCTATCTATAATATATAACATTTCGTTATTAATATGATTTAAAACAGCGAGAAAACAGGTGTGTTGATAATGCTTATTAGAAATAGTTCTTATGCGAAATGTTGTTACACTTATTGCGCACGAATGCGGTGCGTCATCCCTTTGGTGTAATTTTTCTTATTTGGTTAAACCTTTTTTGAATGAAGCGGAGGACCATCCTGGAAGTAGAAATTAAGCAGGGTTTCAGAAAAGTTGGAAGCAACCGTGAATGGACTACAGTTGGTAATACAAATTGTCGTACAGTCCAAAATTAGCTAACTTTGATTTCAGGAAGGAAGAAAAGTTGGAAAGATCAGTAACTTCATTCCTTTTCGAGCAGTGTCACGTAGTCGAATCGGCCAGGCAGTCGTCGACGGATGTGCAGGTATTCGCGGGGTCACAAGTTACGGCGTTATCTCCTCGCGCACTGTAGTAAACTGCGAGCACCACGGTGTGATCGCCTTCGACAAGAGCTTCCCACCATCGTTCCTCTAACATCTCGCGACGTCAGTGGGGCCGCGGTGGTGTAGCGGTCAGACCACTCGCCCTCCCACGAAAGGCGAACCGGCTTCGATTCCCGGAGGGGTCGCTCACAGAATTTTCACAAGTGGGAATCGTGTCGGACAATGTCGCTGGTCGGCGGGTTTCCCTCGGGGATCTCCCGTTTCCCCCGGCCTTGCATTCCGGCGTCGCTCACTACTCACCTCGCTTCACCCTCGTCGGTCCTCAAGACACCAGCGTTAAGAGCCACCCAAGAATAATGTTATAGGCCGGGGGGTGGAGCATTATATAGAGAATTATCCCAGCTTGGGACGGAGCATACTTCCCCTGTGGCCATGTTTGCTGAGCGAGTGGTCCAGGGGCTGTTTGCTCCAGCGGTTTTCCCATCTCACGGCTCTCTGCAGCGTAGTTGCGCCTTAGGCCCGCTTTTTTTACGTTTCCCCGGGCAAACTGCAAACAGGCGCGAGACTGGGAAAACAAACGAAATACCCCGCGTCGTTAGTAAAATATATTCTCCTTCTGTAGTGTCGTCGTGCCGTTTCGACAACTTTAAACTTCGACGCACCACTCCTTATACACTACACAGAACACACCCAACTACAACGTAAACTCCGTGGCAGCGCTCCGCACGTCCACGTAAAGAAAATGAAAGTAAGGAAAGAAGTTCGTCTTTTAAGTATTTTGTGTTGGATGGAAGTATCAGTAAACCGGTATGTCAAAAGGCATTCATCAGTATTCACGCTCTTTGTAAAAAGAAAGTTTTCTGACTTAACCAAA
>NQII01005490.1:0-15028 GCA_002778355.1 Clitarchus hookeri
TAACGGTGCTAATTATGGTGTCAATTAAATTTAGCTGTCTTACATAACTGTTTCTCATGCCCTCTTATAATTCTACTCTACTCTTTGGCAATACTTTCTGTATATTTCTTATAAGTTCTTTCAATTCTAGTTCCTGTGCAATCCACACTACTTCTGTAACAATAAGAACATGTGTTTCGCTACCAATTTTTTTTTACAAATTACGTAAAGCTTTCAATTACTGTGCATTTATCGAGACTTGTAACGTTTACGACTGAAGGTAAGGAATAGTAAGCCACATTTCCATCACGAAACTTCCAAGCAAACCCGCTGTGGTAAATTACCCGTACGTGTATCTTAAACAGTGATATATCCGGGTGTGTTTATGAGTGGGGAAATTACCGTACGGTTGGCAACGTTGCGGCCAGTCCTTGGATACCTGCTTTGAATGTAAAAAAAAAAAACCAGTGAGATAAACTGAGCCATAAATGATTTTTGCAGCTTTTTTTTGGAGGTATTTGATGGCACGACATAAAGCAGCTTTATAATCGCAACCCAATTNTAAATGATTTTTGCAGCTTTTTTTTGGAGGTATTTGATGGCACGACATAAAGCAGCTTTATAATCGCAACCCAATTAACTTAAGGGGTCCGTCTACCTGACGCTAGAACTTTATTGAAGAGTTTTCAAAACATACGTTTTTTTTTTCTTTCATAAAACTATTGAACGTGCGCCCAGTCCACGAAAACAAAACACACGTCAGACGAGGCCTGCCGAGTGCTCTCCAGACGTCACGCGAGGGGCCGCGGTGGTTTGGTGGTCAGACTACTTGCCCTTTACCAAGACGAACGGGGTTCGATCCCATTTCCCCCGCCCTCGCATTCCCGCGCTGCTCCATTTTCACTTAGCTTCACCCACATAGGATCTCAGGCCCCCGCAGTTTAGAGCCGCCCAAATCTCTCGNCGCTGCTCCATTTTCACTTAGCTTCACCCACATAGGATCTCAGGCCCCCGCAGTTTAGAGCCGCCCAAATCTCTCGGCACAGGCACAGATTGTCACGGGCACAGGTACAATTTTCATTATACGAAAACGTCTAGACAAATTTCGTACAAAAGTCCGTACATTATCAAATGTTATTAAATACTTATTAATATTGGAATAAATTTCACGACGTTTTTAATAATTATGTTTTAACAAATATTTTAAAAACAAATAAAACTCGTATCTTACGATATAAATAAACAGTCTTACGTACTGTCTCTACAAATTATTTCTTCTATAAAATCCATGTTTAGCACATTCAGAGAGCCCCTTGATATTAACAGTTTTAGTTCAGAGTTGCGACACGGAGAATGGTTACTATGCAGCTAGCATGAGCGCTCTACCCCAGTATCACTCTAGGTTCTAAACCGTACAACAAGACAATACGACAGAATGNATGCAGCTAGCATGAGCGCTCTACCCCAGTATCACTCTAGGTTCTAAACCGTACAACAAGACAATACGACAGAATGCACCAGTGGCAAAAGTATTCAGATGCAATATCTCCTTTAAATACATCCATATTCAATTATGGGTTCACAGACTAAAGGGCGTGGAGATGCGAGAGTAACCAGGCACATGCCAAGAATTTGTAAACAGCAAATGTGTCCATGTGCCTACGCAGAGGCGGGTCCAGACGGGGATCAGAGGGATCATGACCCCCCCTCCTCCCCCTTCACCAAAAAACTCTTATACTTTCATGAAACTCACATGCGAGTGTCTTAAAACTGAAATGAAATATCAGAATTGTTTAACACTGATTTCATTTGATAAATTGTATATTATTTCTTAAAAATATTGATACAGTCCCCCTTCCCAAGCCATGGACCTGCACATACACCTGAACAATAATGGGGAAAGAAACTCCCCCCCTNTTGATACAGTCCCCCTTCCCAAGCCATGGACCTGCACATACACCTGAACAATAATGGGGAAAGAAACTCCCCCCCTCCTTTCCAAACCCAACCCTCCGTTCTCCCCAAACCGAATGTATACATCCGCCTTGAAAGTACCGACCAGGAGCAATGATAATATCAAAGGACATAGCAAAAAAAAAGCACATACATATNTACATCCGCCTTGAAAGTACCGACCAGGAGCAATGATAATATCAAAGGACATAGCAAAAAAAAAGCACATACATATTGCAGGTATTAATTCAGTCCTTGCTGAAATGTACGTAAAATAAATAAAAACTTGTTTATGTGGCAATCGATTAATTCAAAAAATGGGAAACTATTTCCCTTAATTCATTGCCAAAACCGCTGCAGTAATCCGGTAAGATGTTACGTTTGAAATACGCGCAGTTAAGAGCAAGAACTTATTTCCAATGTTGATTCCGAAAGTCCTCAATTAACCATGAACCAGAAAGCCAACGTTATCATCGAGATATAAAATAATGGTATATCCTCTGGTCTAGTAAAAGTGCTGCGTAATCGCCCGACATTTTGTTCTTGGCCTTTCACGTGCGTTGTGTGCGATACCCAACTCCGCCGTGTGGTAGGCGTGGGCTAACCCAGAACTTATAGATGAAGAGCCAAAAAACACTGGTACACCTGCCCAATATCGTGTAGGCCCCGCGAGCCCACAGAAGTGCCGCAAGATGAGGTGGCATGGACTCGACTAATGTCTGAAGGTATGCAGGAGGCAGTTCACACCATGAATCCTGCAGGGCATTCCCCAAATCCAATCTGTGCCAATTTGAGAAAGGGTTGCACGTCTGTCACGTTTAATGATTCTCGTCAGTCGTCGTTTGTCTCGTTCTTTCGCGATATTTTTCCGGCCGCAGCGATGTCGAAGATGTGATGTTTTACCGGATTCCCGATATTCACGGTACACTCGTGAAATGGTTGCACGCGGACATCCAAATGTTATCGCTACCTCGGAGATGCTATGTTCCATCTCTCGTGCGCCGACTATAACACCACGCTCAAACTCACTTAAATCTTGATAACCTGCCATTGTAGCAGCATTAACCGACCTCTAGCTGCCGACCGCATGGCGTTACTCTGATTGGTTCCATACCTCTGTTATTTGCATTCGCACGCCTATACCAGTTTTTTTGGCTCTTAAATGTAGATAAAGAGTCTGTTTAACTCAACCGTGTTCCGGAATCTGTTATAAAAAGTGCAGTTTGCTCCTGAAAATATTACCTATAGTCTATTCGCGGTATCTTCACTCTTAGTGAATCAAACATTTGAAAAATCACCCCATTTATGATATTTTTGGTTGCTTCCTAAATACACCACGCCTCACAAGCGTTTGTTACTTTTGTAAACACAAAAAAAGCTTGTTTTTTTTTTTGTTAAATAAATTTTTTACTTTAATTTTATATATAAATTTATCATTAAAAATATTAAATAAATTTATAAATTAAAATTACGATTATGTGTTTAAAATTGGGAGAAAATAGATGTATTGGTAATACCTACGAATAAATAGTTCTTATGCAACATATTATTAGAATGTGTGTACACGAATATGGTGCATTTGATGTAACTTTCTACGCTTGGTTAAGTTTTGTTTGCATGAGGCGGAGGAATATTCTGGAAATATACCTTAATCAGGGCTTCAGAAAAATTTTAATTAAACGTGAATGGATTATATAATGTATTCGCGGTGTGTTCACTATTTCGGAATCAAAATTTTGAATAAGTGCCCCATCTATGACGTGTTTGGTTGGTTTCCTAAATATGTCGTGTATCACACTAGTTGTATAGGTAATTCTGTTGACTTAAAAGTAGCTTATTTTATGTTATATTGAACTTGCATTTATTTTTATTTATAAATTATAATATTTCATTTATATTTAATGTGAATGGAATAGGGAGAAAATACGTGTGTTGGTAATGCCTAGTAAGAAATAGTTCTCATGCCAAATATTATTAATGTGAATGCGCGCGAACACGGTGCGTTGTTCCTGTGGTGTAATTTTCTAGACTTAGTTAAGCTTTGTGTTCATGAGGCGGAGGACTAGTGTGGAAGTAGAACTTTAGCAGGACTTCAAGAAAGTTTAAAGGGACGATGAATGGACTGTAACTATTCGCCATCGCTTCCATAAACCATTCACCGTAAAGACTGGTAGGTTTTTAAGCTTCCAGGCCCTCAACATACCGCATAGTTCTTCCTTTCACACATTCGTTATTAAAGCATTGATCTAAAAGATTTTTCTGCATCTTCTTGCGTGAAAATGCAACTGTGGCTTGAGCAAATCTAATTTCAGCGTTAGGCCTACGTCAAACTACGTGGTTCTACAAACATTTGCCTGGTGACATGATTCAGCTCATCAACACTTGTAGTACGACGAACAGAACATCATTCAATAACACCAGAAACTATTTTAAATAAATTTCACGCAAAGCAAAATAATGTTTTTAAAATGTACGCAAATATTTTTGTTTCTTGAGCAGCAGATGCTGTTCTATTACTTTGAGGATGCTGAACACCAAAAAATGGTATAATTAGTAGTTGTACAAAACACCATTCAACTTGTATGCATTACTTATAAGTAATCTTTACTCACATTTAATCTCATAATTTCTACACTACGGCACGCCAAAATTACAATTGTAGTGTTTATGCGACGTGCAAATAAATTAAAGGAAATTATTTACAGGAAATTTAACAAGAGTGACTGGAAGGAAATAAGTTAAATCATTTTAAGTTATATTGCAAAAAAACCGTAAACTGATACAATATTAGGCTACATTATATGATATTATAAGCTATTTATAAAAATAGCGAAAAAATTTCATAGCATGATTTTAAAGATTCATTGAAAATACTCCCGTAATTTTATTTCAAAGTAAAGTATCTTATTTCGAAACGTCAGTTAGTTTTAATTACTTGTGCGTCCCAAACACACTAACATTGCGATTTTTAAAAGGCCAATAATTAAAAAATGTGTCTTATATATATTTTTTATGCGAGTCAATAATACGTGTATGTAACGTCTACAAGTTGAAATCCATGTTTAATATATTCAGTATCACGAAATACTGCCGACGAATGGTATCGTATACATCTTATGTTTAACGCATTTTCTCAAGAAACTCGAAACTTTGTCGCTTTGATCCAATTGCATGCAGTTGCAGACAGCAGCACCGTGCATACATTCTTGCAATGAGGAGATGGGCTGATTAGACTATGTGACCTTGAAAAGGCAAACACTCAGTTTTATAAAGTGATTCATTTAGTTCAATGAAGTCTGGGACCAATAACTTCTTTTATAGACTTTCCCGTGAAACTGGAGGAACAAACTTAGAAATTCTGTAAAGTTATGCATTTTGTACAAAACACACTAAATTCGCAATTTTAAATAGAATATTAGGGTAGTAAGAATCTAGGAGATATTATGCATATCACAACTTAATTACTTTTATCGCAACTAAATAATGTTTATTTTAAGAAAATTTCCTTCTTAATAAACGCTGTTCAAACTGGGCCAACTCCGCCCATACATTCACTCACTACTGATTAAATTTTAGGTATCATTAAATAACGGAAAGTGAAAACAAAAATTTCCTTGTATAACTAATGAACCTACTTTCTTCTACATGGGTGCTAATAATTTTTAAAGAACTTCTTAGAAACTTAGATGTTAGGTCTCGTTGACAGCAATATCATTAGAGGTGAAAACAGAAACAAGTGCAACAGTAATGAGATAATTACAATTGCACCCGTGCCTTACCCAGGACTCTAGCACAGATAATCTCGCGCTATAAGCTATGCAATCAACCGTATTGCGGAGGTAAGACTCGGAGCATTAGCTTCGGATGTAATCAGTCTAATGTTCTAATGATAGGGTTTACTAGCCTGAAATATTAACAGGGTCATTAGTTTGAAATCAAATGCCTGAGCCACTAAAAACACGTAAGTTTCCATGGCCTACATTAGTGCTACTTGTGTGAATAATTTGAAGGAAATCGGTTGATTAGTTCCTGAAATATGGCATATTAACTTTATTTACATATTTGGTTATATCTTACAAAATTACTTTTAAAAAAGGTTCTGGTTACGACGATTCTAATAGAGACTGTCCGCATAAAAAGTATGGTTGAATTTGGTTAAATTATTTAATAGACATGACATACTTTTCAAAATGTTTATATAGCTGCCATTTTGAAAATCATTGTCTGTTTCCACTTAAATTTTGTAAGTTTACATAGACTGGCACTATTTAGATAAAGGCTGGCAAAATAGGATGTCTGTAAGCATAAGTAATGCTTTTAATGAAGACTCATAGTGGACATATTTTGGTTTAATTGTGTTGAATCTATAGATATAATATCCTAAACTAAATGATTTATGTAAACATCATTTAAAAATGCTTGCCACACCTATAACCTGCTAGTTTACATACTCTACTGTAGTGCTATTTGCATTTAAAATTTGGTTGGAATCGGTTGATTGGTCCTCGATATATGCCATAAAATTTCAATTTTTTTTTAATGTGACGATCATCATAAATGGGTTACAAAAATGGTATGTATTAACACATTTGACTACTGTCATAGATACAGTATACAAAGTTAAGTTAAAATCGTTTATATAGTTTCGTGAATATATCACACTAAACTGAAGTGTTATAACAGTTGCCATTCTGAGAATAAAATGCCTGGCACACTTCAAACATACAAATTAATATTGCCCACACAGTACACCTTCTTCGCCAAATGTGCTAGGAACCGATTGATAGTTTTCTGAAATATGTCATAGAATCTTTATTTTTATATCCGGGGCTATCTTACAAAATGATAGAGAAATGATGATTTGTATATACCAATTTTATGGCTGTAGTAGACAGTGCGCGCATACAAAGCTAAGATGAAATTTTTTTTAGTAGATATAACATGCTAAAGTAAAATTTTTATATGGACGTCGTTCTGAAAATAAGCGACTGCCCACCCAAAACTCATTAATTTATATATACTGCTGTATTGCTAATTGTTTGCCAAAGTTTGCCAAAATTTTATATTACATAAAAATGTTAAGTTGTCATGTGATGCTCTCTTACAAAATGGCGGACAAAAGAAACTTTTTGTTGATACATTTAGTGGTTGTAATATATAAAGCCATTATACAAAGTTGAGATAGAATTTATTACATAGTTTCGGCGATACAGCTTACTAAATTAAAATATTTATACAGCCGCCATTTTTAGAATTTGTGGCTGACCAACTTAAAACATAGCAGTGCTATTTGTACTACTTGTTTGACGAATTTGATAAGAATCGATTTAAATGTTTCCCGAGATATCACATAAAAATGGTATTTCTTCGTTTGAAGCTATCTTACAAAATGGCAGGCAAAAGGGGCTCCTTTTAGATACATGATAATTATAAAATATACTGCCAGCATACAAAGTTAAGCTGGAATTGATTAAAGGGTTTCGGTCATCCCAAGCAAAAATTGCTATATGGCCGCCATTTTATAAATAAATGACTGACCTACTTAAATTACACCAGATTACATCATATGTCATAACACTGCCTCTTTTTCGAATTTTGTATGAATCTGTCAATTGTTTCCTGAGATATAGCATAAAAACTTTATTTATTCGTGTACGGCTAACTTAAAAATGGCTAAAGAAAAGTGGCTATGTGTCTTTAAGCATACAAAATTCTGTCGAAATTTGTCGAATGGTATGGCAGATATACCAAATAAAAACGTAAGACATTTGCATGGTCACCATTTTGAAAATAAGTACATAATAAATTAAAACCGCATAATTTTACATGGCCTACCATAGCATTACTTACTTCGCAAATGTTCGTGAATTGTTTGAGTAGTTTTCGAGATATAATGCAAACGCTTTTTTTTCGTGTAGTGCTTGCTACCTGCCGAAATGGCTACCAACAATATCCTCCTCCAAATCCAGTGCTTACATGATGCACTGCCAACCTACAAAATTTGGTTTAAATCGATTCAATTCTTCTCGAGACACGACATATAAAGGTAATTTTTAAAATGACCACAATTTTGAAAGTAAGAGTCTGGCGTGGTTGAAAACTACAAATGTTGGATGTGTACCGAATTTGGTGAAATTCGGTTCTCTCGTTCAAAAGTTTTCAGGACGGAGGGGACACGCCCGTGCAGGCACACACACACGCCTACACATATACACACATACACACAGATAGTAAAGTGATATCGTAAACCTTTCCTGCCTTCAGAATGTACAGGCTAAAATTACGTTAATGTATAATCGCGTAATAATTCTTTGTTCACGCTGTAAGACTTAAGGATATAGTTCTTTGAAATTTGTAAACTTTGATGATCTAATGCTCTTATTTGTGGCTCGTATAAATTCTTAGTAATTAAGATATTTCGAGCACAAGAATCGACTGTAGCAGATTTGTCATTCATTAGCGAATTACAATTTAAGGGCTTAATTTTTTATTTCCTGGAATATAGTTGGTTACTTACAAAAGAAGTGAGACATAATTTTATTCCCTTTTTAAAATCCTATTTTAAATTTGAATTATTAATTAATTGTAAGACAAGTGTTCTGGATCCGTTTGATGAATTTATCTGGCTACGTGAGTGATAAGCGATATTTATACGGAAGATGTTCATCTTGAGTTTGAGAGTGGTCGAACCTTTTTTTTCGGTGGTTAGAAAGGAAACAATAAGTTACTGAAATAACTATCAAGCCTATTCTCCTCTACATGGGAGAAAATATGCTTAATGAAGTTCATAGAAGCTTAGACTGTAGGTATGCCTTGACGTTTCGTTAGCAGTAATATCGCTTGGGATGTAACCAGAAACATATGCAACACAGGTGGGAAAATTAGCTTACGAATGCAAACGTGCCTTTCCTGGGACACGAACGCAGAATCCCTCGTATGGTAAGCTTGCGTGCAACCAACTGCATGAAGGAGGTAGGATTCAGAGAATCAACTTCGGTTTTAATCAGTCTAAAGCTATGGCAGACTGGGTTTACCAGCTTCAAATATTTACAGGGGCATAATTTTGAAAACAAGTGTATGACTCACTTAATTCACGAGTTTGCATGGACTAGTGTAACACGACTTGTTTGCAGAAATTGATGAGAATAGGTTTACTGGTTCCCGACATATGGCATGAAATTTATGTGGTGCTAGCTTACGAAATAGTTGGCACAAGAGGCTACGTATTGACACATTTCATGTTTCTAAAAAATACTTTCAGCATAACAAGTTTGATCGATATCTGCCAAATGGTATGATAGATATTGCAAATTAAGCTAGAATATTTGTGTTGTCTCCATTTCTAAAATAAGTGTCTTAACCATTTACATTGCATGTATCAACATGGCCTACAAAAGTATTACTTATATGCCAAATTCGACTGTGGAATCGGATGTGTGGTTACCGAGACTTAACACTAAATATTATTTTTCATGTTGCACTATCTTACATAATGGCAGGTTAAATACATTATAACTTTTTAATTCAATGCATTCATAATTCACTGCCAGTGTAACACATTTCGTTTAAATCATTTGAATGCTTCCCGAGTTATAATGGAAATAAAATATTCTTTTAATTTCCGCTATCTTCCAAAATAGTAGGCCAATAACATTATAGCTTTCTATATTCAATGCTTAAATTATGCAATGTCAATATATTAAATTAGATTAAATTCTGTTAAATAGTTCCCGAGATATAACATTGTGCCCTAAAGTTTAAAATTTCCGTGGGTGAGTGAGTGAATAGATTTGGGCGGCTCTTAACATCGAGGTCTTGAGAGCCGATGAGGGTGAAGCGAGGTGAGTATGGAGCAGCGCTGGAATGCAAGGGTGGGAGAAACGGAGGATCCCCAAGAAAACCCGCCAACCAGCGGTATCGTCCGCCACGATTCCCACATACGAAAATCCGGGCGCGGCCCCACCGGGAATCGAACCGGGTTCGCCTCGGTGGGAGGCGAGTGGTCTAACCACTACTCCGCTGTGGCCCCTTAAAATAGCCGTCATTTTAAAAATTATGTATGACCTGTTATCGAAAACTATAAAAGTCGGATTTCCTTACTAAATGCCATATGTGGACATAGTTTGGCGAAATTAAGTTTTCCCGTTTAAAAGTTATTGGTCCTAGGGGCGGTGCGCATATACACAAGACAGATTTTCCTGTTATCTCATAAGCCTACTTTCCGAAGGAAAGATAGGCTTATGTATGCGATGGCTCTGTATACGAGGCGTCTAATAGATACCGTAGGTCATACAAAGTTGAATGAATCTGGTTAAATTGTTTAATACTATACAAACTATTCTAAATTATTTATATAACAGTAATTTAAAAATCTGTGTCTGGCCCACTTCAATAATTTAAGTTTACATAGCCTTCTGAAGAAATACTGGTGTGCAAAATTAGGTGGAAATTAGTTGAATTGGTCCGGAAATATAGCATAAATATTCCTAATTTATTGCCAGGCAGTATCTTGCAAAAAAAGGCCGGTTAAATAGGACCTTATGCTTTTAATGAATACTATGAGCATACGAAATTGCAATGAATTTTGTTGAATTTTTTAATATATATGGCACGGTAATCTAAAATATTTATATTTGCACCATTTAAAAACAAAGTTTACTGCCCACCTAAAACATTTAAATTAACGTGGTGTACAGTAGCACAGCGTAACATTTGGTGGGAATCGGTCGACCGGTCCTTCAGATACGGCATAAAATTTCAATTTTTTCGTGTGACGATTTTCATAAATGGCGAACACAAAGGCTGCGTATTAACACATTCTATATTTGTCATAAATACTGTCAGCATATAAAGGTCGGTTGAAATTGTTTGGGACATATGACATACTAAGTAAACATATTTACATGGCAGTTATTTTTAAAATATATGACTACAGTCTTAAATAATATAAATCAAAATATATTACAAAAGTTATACCTTGTCGCAAAAACTTCGTGGGAATTTTAAAACAGTTTCCAGAAATAAAACATTAATGCTTAATTTTGCACGTGGTGCTATTCTCCAATATGGCGGAGAAATATTTTATGCGGTAGATATGATTTGTTGCTTGCTTAGATGCAGCCAGTTGTACTGTATACAAAGTTTATTAAAACTAGTTGTATGGTTTCGTAAATATAACATAAAGTTCTAAGCTAAAATATTATGTTCCCTGTTATTTGAAAATAAGTGTCTGACCCACATAAAATATATCAATTATCTGTCCTACCGTAGTATTATTTGTTTAACTAATTTGGTAGGAATCTATTTATTGTTTCCTAAGAGAAGACAGCAAATTTTATTTTTTCATGTTGCACTATCTTAAAAAATTGCTCAAAAAAGAGGCTACGTGTAAACATATGTAATATTTAAAAAAAAAAGTACTTCCAGCATTACCAGGTTAAGCTCAAATTGGTTACATTAATTTGTAGGCATATAAAATTGTATTAATTCATGTCGCAGTATATTTCAAAATAGCGGGCAAAAGTGGCTATGTGCTGGCATATACGACGCTTCTAATAGATTCTTTCAGCCCATAAAGTTTTGGCGAAATTGCTCGTGTATAGTAAATAAACCTAAAATATTTATATGACCACAATTTGGAAACAAGTGCCTTAACCATTTAAATTGCAATGTTCGCATTGCCAATCAGCGTTTCTTCACACGCTAAATTTTGAGAGAATCTGTTTTCAAAAAGTAACGTAAAAGCATAATTCTTTCATGGAGTGCTATATTCCAAAATGGCTGACAAAAGCAATATACAGGCTGTCCGAAAAGTCTTTTCCTGATTATAAACTTTATTTATATCCGCTATATGTAAGATAAAGATGTGAAACCGGTTCCGAAATATTGGCAAACTAACCCTCAAGCTCTTTGATGCAGGTTTGAGTAACGCGGCTGTAGTGTAGCAGTTGCAGTGTCCAGGAAACAGGACGTGTTCACAAATCAGGGTAAAGCTCAGTGTGTCCTCTGATACCACGATACCCCGGTCACCAATTACAGTGCAGAGGAACTCTCAGGCAACGTATGGAAAGATGCCGCTCAATGCCAATGGCATTAACTCGTGGTATGACAAGTCCAAGAACACAGGATCTCATGCTGACTTAATCGAGAACTGATCGACCATCAACCTCAGCTGAAAGGGTGGAAGCGGTGAGACGGTCTTTTGTGCGAAGTCCCAGTAAATCAGCGCGCAGGACCTCACGTGAGTTACAGATGCCCGTAAAGTTCTCTTCATGACGTCTTACACAAGCTTATATTGTTCCGTGCATGCAAAGTGCAAATTGTTCAGACTTTGATGCCCAATGAAGCCACGCGTCGGTATGGGTTTTGCAGTTGTAATGTTATCACGTTTTGAGGCTGATAATGGCTATCTCAAATGTCGGTGGTGTAGTGAACCGGCATAAGATGCGTATTTGTGGTTCAGAGCCTCTCCTGGCGAGGTGTCAGAGTGTAACAGAGGCGGCTCAAATGTGAATGTTTGGTGCGCGCTTTTGCACGACGAAATTACCGGACCATTTTTATTCGCTGTGGGCACCATCACATCTCCTGTGTATCTCGACATGTTGCGATTGTTTGCTGTCCCACAGTTGCGTGAGTATCACCCAGGTGTAATTTTCCAACAAGACTTTGCACCGCCTCGTAGGGGTTTGGAGATTCGTGCCTATCTTGATACGACTCTTCCTGGACGATGGATCAGTTGGTATTTCCCCGACAGCGTGGCCTCCACGCTCTCCTGACATAATCTCATAAGATATTTACTTTAGGGTTGTGTCAATGACAATGTCTACAGAACTCCTGCATCAGATCCTGCAACTCTGCAACAACGGATATCCACAGTCATTGCATCGGTCCCTCCTGTGACGTTGGCTTTTGTATGGACGGGAGTTGAATATCGACTAGATGTACCACGCGCTGCCAAGGGTGCTCGCGTGGAGACTTACCGATGTGTTGTCCTGCTTCAATAAAAAACTTGTTTTGTTTGCCAACATTTCGGCACCGGATTCATATTTCTTTCTAACATTTAGCGTATACAAATAAAGTTCGTAATCAGGAAAAGATTTTACAAAAGTCCTGCATATGCATGCATATATAACCATATATTATATAGCTCAAAATGAAGTTAAAACGCTTCAATTTTTTTTATGGTACGAGAAGACCCTACAAATATTTTATATCTGATATAGTTATTCTTTCTCAAAAAATCATAATAAATATTATTATTCTTAGTGTTGAAGTAAGTGCCCCTATTTATGAAGTGATATTTCTTGAATTAAAAATATTCTAATAATCTGAATTTTATCGTGGTAGTAAAGTAAATAAACTTCAAATTATAGTTAGGTGCAAGTGCTTGATTTTAGGTCTGCCCGACCTTTAAATTCTTACATGATCTGAGTTCAAACCGTCGTGAGCCAGGTTGGTTTCTATACGTAAAATTATATCTTATGTTAATACGAAAGGACCATATAAATTTTTCTTTGGTGAAATTATGAATTGTATTAATAGTTCGTCAGAATTAAGCACGTTTAATTTAGGAAATATTTATGTTGTTTTATAACAATAATTAACAGAGAGTTGCAAATTTCGGGTCGTTATTTGGGAACACGTTAAAATTAAAACACACGTACATTAGCAATACGTTTGTAATTGGAGCACAATTAATTTGAAATGCCCTGGGTAAATCTGCACCAATTAATGACCTCTTCACAATCGTGTGTCCCAATCACGTNCACAATTAATTTGAAATGCCCTGGGTAAATCTGCACCAATTAATGACCTCTTCACAATCGTGTGTCCCAATCACGTGCAACTTAGTCAGGAAAGGAGGGACTTCACATATATGTAGCAGCCAATGGAGAAACGACGCCGACTCAAGTATAAACAGTACTGTGAAGTTTATCCTGATGCTAAATAATAACGCGAATTTTACGGGTCTGTAATTATTAGTATTGATAACTGTTGTTATTTTCTTCTGCTGTTAAACCAGTAGAAAAATACTAAAGAGAATAATATATTATATTATACATAGTCTATTTGTGGTTTCTTCACACTTTTGGAATCAAACCTTTGAAAAATTCCCACATGTATCATGTGTTTGATTGTTTCCTGAATACTTCCGTATTACAAGCNTTGGAATCAAACCTTTGAAAAATTCCCACATGTATCATGTGTTTGATTGTTTCCTGAATACTTCCGTATTACAAGCGTTTAAGACATGTGTTACCATAAAAGTACCTTATTTTAGTTAATTTGAACTTTTACTTATATTATATATATCAAATATAAAAGTTTTATTTATAATTAATATGGATAAAAACCAGGAGAAAATAGGTGTCTTGGTAATGCCTAATAATAAATAGTTCTTACGGAAAATATTATTACATTGAGTGCATACGAATGCTGTACGTTGTCACTTTGGTGTAATTTTCTATACTCGGTTAAACTTTGTTTGCATTAGGCAAGAGGAATATTCTGGAAGTATAACTTTAGCAGGACTTCAGAACAGTTTGAAATAACCGTGAACATTATTGTATAGCTAGTCCCATGGAATACTACCATCGAATTGATGACTGCGCACAAGTGGTACAGAGTATTTAAGAATACAGAGACGGAACAGCCACTTATACGGCGAACTACAGTTGCACACGCCAGCAAAATGGCGTCAGCCAATCAGGGCCGGGTAACCTACTCGCCAGTTAGCAGCCCGGCCAATAGGGAAGTTTTCGCAGCGTGGAGTGGCCAGTCAGACGAGAGGTCCGTTCCCAGAGCCTTGCGCAGCCAATCGTAGAATGGGTACACCCACATCAAAGGAACCGCAACTCTTATTTCATCTCTGTGTTTTTAACCTGCTCTGCGTCAGTGCTACCGACGCGAGGTAGCGCAACGGGAGGACCCGAATTTCGGTTTTCAGTGGTTTCAACGGAATCACTCCAGACGTATACTAGGGTGGTTCCTTAGTAGAGAACATGGCAGATTCCTTCTCAGTGCCTGATTCTCTGAGCAACTTGCCCCGTCTCTAATCACCTCGCTGCCAACGAGACGTTCCTTCCTTGCAGCGTTT